>JAJHZJ010000292.1:8936825-9112302 GCA_023548195.1 Bettongia penicillata ogilbyi
AATTCTAGGGAACAAAAGTAGTAAATACAACCATTCTGAAGAACTATTTCAAACTATGTCCAAAAAGCTATAAAATTGTGCATACTCATTGACAGAACAATACCACTACTAGTCTCTCTCCTAAAGAGATCAAACAGATCTTTTTTTGTGGTGGCAAAGAACTGGAATTTGAGGAGATGCTCATTAATTAGGGAATGGCTAAACAAGCTGTGGTATATGATTGTGTTGGAATGCTACTGTGCTATAGGAAATGACAAGCAGGATGGTTTCAGAAAAACGTTACAATACTTCTATGAACTCACGCAAAGTGAAACGAGAAGAAAGGAGAGAACACTGTACACAGTAACAACAATACTATATGATGGTGACCAATTGTGAATGACTTAGCTATTCTGAGTAATACAATGATCAAAGAAAATTCTGAAGACTTGTGAAAAATGCTATCCTCCGTCATAAAAGGAAGTGATGGACTCTGAATGCAAATTGAAGCATACCTGTTTTTTTTACCCTCTTGGGGTTGTTTTTGGTTAATAAGCAAAAATGTTTTACATGATTTCCCATGTATGCTATCATTGTTGTCAGGTTGTTTTCATTATGTCTAGCTCTTCATGACCTTATTCGGGGTCTTCTTGGCAGAGCCACTGGAGTGGTTTGCCATTTCCTTCTCCAGCTCAGAGTGAGGAAACTGAGACAAACAGGGTTAAGTGACTTGCCCAGGGTCATATAGCTAGTAAGTGTCTGAGGCCACATTTGAATTCAAGTCCTTCTGAATGAAAGCTTGGCACTCTATCGACTGTACTACAGTATAATCAATATCAAATTGCTTGCTTTCCAAAGTGGGTGTGGGGGAAAAAGTGAAGGAGAGAATTTGGAACAAATTTTTTTAATGAATGTTAAATGTTTTACATTTAATAGAGAAAAATAATTTTTAAATGTAAATATAATAAGGAATCATGGTGCTGGAGGAGAAAAGCGAAAAGGAACCCCTTCCTTTCCTTGGAGAGATAACAGGTTATGGGTATGGCATAAGTATCAGACCACATGGATATAAGTTAAGTGATTTTGTTTCACTTTTTTTCTTTGTTACAAGAAAATACTCCCCAGCAGGAAGAAGTATAGAATGAAATAACCAAGATGTAAGAATATCAATGAAATTTTTTTAAAAAGAAGATAGGTTTAAATGATATTTTTTGAAGTAACTGGCCACCCTGATCTTTTACTTCCATTTTCAGAGAAATATATTATGCATTTTTCAAGGAAGGTTTGAAGAACTATACAATTAAATGATAAATAAGTAACTGGCAAAAAATATCAATCTGAAAAGTAACTCATAAGCCCAGTGGGAAAAAATATCAAAATTGATTTTTCTTTAAATCCTCATAATACACAAGCAATTAAATCTGCCCAAAACTATTTACCATCTACCTACTATACTTAAATGTGAATCCATTAGTTAAAATTAACTTGTTAAAGCCTTTAGTTCCCTTGGTTCTTATTCAAAGTTCTAAAGAACAAAAGGAGTAAAATGTGGAATTTCAAACCGGAACAATTGTTGTACTTATAAGGTAATAAAAAAAGCTAATTATATTTTCATCACATGGACTTATGTGAGTTGACAGTGATTTTAGTCCACAACAAACTGTATTTTGGTTCATATTTGAGTTTACATAGTATATTTTGATTCCATCATCCATTCTGAACCAAAATTTTTTTTACAATGCAGAGTTTATATATTCCCAAAAATCTGAGTTTTTTTAACTAAATAACTGTTTTCACTCATTTGTAACAAAGTGATGTGGAAAACTCAAATCATGTTAAAAAAAATGTAGGGTCATAAAAGGAAACAAAGTTCAGTAGGAACTATGAACTACTAAATATGAAATACTAAACTATGAAATACTAAAATAGTCTTTCTATTTCTTCCCTTGCAACTAAACAGAAAAGGAAAACAACTAACAACAATAAAAGCCAAAACTTTTCAGCTCACTTGCGTATTTCTCTTATGATCTCTAATCTTTCACTTCCTCTAAAAAAATTAAATGGTCATTATAAATACACTTTTAAAAGATATCTTCCTTAAGAATTATAAGGTGAAAACAACACATAAAAAGAAAAACACGACTCAAAAATAACACCAGAACTCTAAATTATGTCTTTGTTTTTGCTTTTGTATTGGACATTCCAAGCTACAACAAGTCAAATTAACAATTATTTATTAGCTGCCTATTATGTTTCTGACACTTTGCTACTCATGGGGGATTGAAAAAAACAGTTTTAAAGAAGAAACAGCCTTTGCTTTCAAAAAAAATGTTCCTAGGAGTTTCTCTTTTTGGATCTCTTTCAGGCAGTGATTGATGGATTCCTTCAATACTTATTTTGTCCTCTGGTTGTAGAATATCAGGGCACTTTTCCTTGATAATTTCATGGAAGATGATATCTAGGCTCTTTTTTTGATCATGGCTTTCAGGTAGTCCCATAATTTTTAAATTGTCTCTCCTGGATCTATTTTCCAGGTCAGTTGTTTTTCCAATGAGATAATTCACATTCTCTTCCATTTTTTCATTCTTTTGGTTTTGTTTTATGATTTCTTGGTTTCTCAGAAAGTCATTAGACTCCATCTGTTCCATTCTAATCTTGAGAGAACTATTTTCTTCAGTGAGCTTTTGAACCTCTTTTTCCATTTGGCTCATTCTGCTTTTGAAATCATTCTTCTCCTTATTGGCTTTTTGAACCTCTTTTGCCAATTGGGTGAGCCTATTTTTCAAGGTGTTATTTTCTTCAGCATTTTTTTGGGTCTCCTTTAGCAAGGTATTGATCCATTTTTCATGCTTTTCTTGCATCTCTCTCATTTATCTTTCCAGTTTTTCCTCCACCTGTCTAACTTGATTTTCAAAATTCTTTTTGAGCTCTTCCATGGCCTGAGCCCACCGGACATGTAATTCGGATGTCTGGGATACAGAGGCCCCGACCTCCACATCTTTCCCTCATGGTAAGAATTGTTCCTTGTCATCAGAAATGAGAGGTGGGAACATCTATCCCCCAAGAAAGTAGCTTTCTATGGTCTTATTTTTCTTCCCTTTTCTGGGCATTTTCCCAGCCAGTTACTTGACTTCTGAGATTCCTCTGAATCTCCGCCTAGATCTGCCCAGCTAGTGCTTGGGGTCTAAGATTCAAAGGCTGCCCCCCAGCCTCAGGGCTTTCTGCGGCGGGGCACGGCTGCTATTCCATATGAGCTAAAGTTCTGGTGCTTGGGTGGGGGCAGGGCCGCCTCCCAGGCTCAGTTCCCTCAGGGGCTTTATGCAGAGACCTTGGGTAATGGCCCTGAGCTCCTGCAGATGCTCCAGGAGCCCCTGGCCACTGCTGCCTCTGCCACTGCCTCTGCCTCTGCCTCCCGAGGGGGCCCGAGTCACAGAGACACCCCGCTCTTCTCTCGGCCGGTGCAGAAGTCTCTGTCACTGACTTGTAGCACCTGTGAGCAGAGGGACCTTCTCAGCCGCCGGAGGTTCTGTCCCTGAAGCCTGCTCGGATCTGCTCCTCTGGGGCCACGTGGCCAGGGCAACGCAGGGGTGGGCTGCGCTGTCTGGAGTGCAACGGACCCGTGGGGACAGCTTTCCAGGGCTCTCTGGAACAGAAATCTCTTTTACTGCATTGGTGCGCAGCTTGCAATGCTCCAGAATTTGTGGGGAGTTCTTTTTACAGGAAATTTATGGCCTGTGGATTCGGAGCTAGCATACGTGAGTCTTTCTACTCCACCATCTTGGCTCCATATGTAGGTTTTCTTGAAATGGAAAGCTATTGCTATACATTCTGAATCCTCTCCTATATATGCACATGAAGTTTTTTCCTTTTCTTATTTTGTATTTAAGTTTATAATGTTTCTTTTTCTTTTCTTAATATGTATTTAATTTTTAGTATTTGTCTAAAATAATTTTCAAAAAAAAAACAGTAATTCATTAAAAAGAAAAAAAAAAGACTACTTGTGGTCACTCACAGACCAGACGACAGGCCAGGAGAGTGGTAAACTCACAACTCCTTCGATCACACCCCCTTGGAAGAATTGAAAACTTACAGGTCACTAGAAGTATCTCCAAAAAACAACTGCACAAAAGTCATGAAGCTTGAGATAGTTTGCCTTCCACAATGGAAGCAGAGCCCTATTTTAACAAAGAGTTAAATATCAAGAAATAGGTTGGGAAAACAAGCAAACAGAAAAAAAATCTGCTCATAGAAAGTTACTATGATGACAAGGAAGATCAAAACACACTCAGAAGAAGATGACAAAGTCAAAGTTCCTCCTACATTCAAAGCCTCCAAGAAAAATATGAATTTGTCTGAGGCTATGAAAGACCTCAACAAGGATTTTTAAAATCAAGTAAGAGAAGGAGAGGAAAAAATGGGAAGAGAAATGAGAGTGATGCAAGAAAATCATGAAAAATGATCAATAGCTTGGCAAAGGAGGCACAAAAAAAACACCTTACAGAATAGGCCACATGGCAAAAGAGGTGTAAAAATCCATGAAAGAATGCCCTTGAAAAGCAGAACTGGCCAAATGGAAAAAAATATATACAAAAATTCACAGAAGTGAAAAAAGCCTTAAAAAGTAGAATTGGGGGCGGAGTCAAGATGGCGGAGTAGAAGGACCCACGTTTACGAGCTCCGAAACCAAAAGCCCACAGAATTAATGTAAAAAGAGTCCCCCATAACTTCTGGGTCAATACAAGGTGCGCAGAAGCAGAGTGGAAGAAATTTCCGTTCCAGGGAGCCCTGGAGACCCATCCCCAGAGTCCGGCGCACCCCGGAAAGTGGACCCCACCTCCAACGCTGCCTTGGTCGCGGCCCCAGAGAAGCTGATCCGAGCAGGCTTCAGAGACGGAAGCTCCGGCAGCCGGGAAAGGCCCTCCGCCCACAGAAGCTACAGGTCAGTGAGAGAGGCCGGGCTGGAGGAGAGGGGAAGCAGGGCGTCTCTGTGACTCGGGCCCCCTCGGGAGGAAGCGGCGTCGGCAGAGACGGGGGCAGGAAGCCGCGGAGGCAGAGTTGTGGGCGGTGGCTGAGGCGGCAGCAGACCGGGACCCAGGAATCCCCCAGCGGCAGGCAGGATCTTCATTACGGAAGATTCCTGCATAGGACCTGACGGAGTTGAGCCTGGGAGACGGCCCTGCCCCCACCCCGCTCTATTATTGAAGGCTTCTGCTGAAAGCCCCCAAAGGAGCGGGATTTGGGAGGCGGGCCCCCCACCCCGCCCCCACCCGCTCCATTCCTGAAAGTCTCTGCATAAAGCCCCCGAGGGATCAGAGTCTCGGAGGTGGCCCTGGCCCCACCCCAGCACCTGAACTAAAGCTCACTGATTGACAGCCAGCAGGAGGAAAGCCCATTTAAATCTCAGAGGCCAAGCACTAGCTGGGCGGATCCAGGCGGGGGTGGAAAGGAATCTCAGAAGTCAAGTAACTGGCTGGGAAAATGCCTAGAAAAGGGAAGAAAAATAAGACTTTAGAGAGTTTTTTCCAACAAATGCAAATGATCCCGACCTTCGGATCTGATGATGAGGACGTATCCTTGCCATCAGGGAAAGACGTGGAGGGCGGGGCCTCAGTACCCCAGACACCCCAGCGGGGTGGTGGGTGGGCTCAGGCCCTGGAAGAGCTCAAAAAGGATTTTGAAAAGCAAGTTAGACAGGTGGAGGAAAAACTGGGAAGAGAAATGTCAGAGATGCAACAAAAGTATGAAAACCGGGTCAATACCTTGGTAAAGGAGACCCAAAAAAATGCTGAGGAAATTAACACCTTGAAAAATAGGCTCACCCAATTGGCAAAGGAGGTTCAAAAAGCCAATGAGGAGAAGAATGCTTTCAAAAGCAGAATGAGCCAAATGGAAAAAGAGGCTCAAAAGCTCACTGAATTTAATAGTTCTCTCAAAATTAGAATGGAACAGATGGAGTCTAATGACTTTATGAGAAACCAAGAAATCACCAAACAAAACCAAAAGAACGAAAAAATGGAAGAGAATGTGAAATATCTCATGGGAAAAACAACTGACCTGGAAAATAGATCCAGGAGAGACAATTTAAAAATTATGGGACTACCTGAAAGTCATGATCAAAAAAAGAGCCTAGACATCATCTTCCATGAAATTATCAAGGAAAACTGCCCTGACATTCTAGAACCAGAGGGCAAAATAAGTACTGAAAGAATCCATCGATCACCACCTGAAAGAGATCCAAAAAGAGAAACTCCTAGGAACATTGTGGCCAAATTCCAGAACTCCCAGCTCAAGGAAAAAATCTTACAAGCAGCTAGAAAGAAACAATTCCAGTACTGTGGAAATACAATCAGGATAACCCAAGATCTAGCAGCTTCTACATTAAGGGATCGAAGGGCGTGGAATAGGATATTCCAGAAGTCAAAGGAACTAGGACTCAAACCAAGAATCACCTACCCAGCTAAACTGAGTATAATACTTCAAGGGAAAATATGGTCTTTCAATGAAACAGAGGACTTTCAATCATTCTTGATGAGAAAACCAGAGCTGAAAAGAAAATTTGACTTTCAAACACAGGAATGAGAAGAAGCATGAAAAAGTAAACAGCAAAGAGAAGTCTTAACGGACTTACCAGAAGTGAACTGTTTACACTCATACAGGGAAAGACAATATTTCTAACTCTTAAAACTTTTCAGTATCTGGGTAGTTGGTGGGACCACACACACACATGTACACGCATGCACACACATACACACATGCACACACATACAGAGATAGAGAGCACAGATTGAACTGAATAGGATGGGACCATACCTTAAAAGAAACTAGGTAAATGGTGAGAGAGAAATGTAGGGGGAGGAAAGAGAGGGAAAGGGAAGGGGGTAACTATATGTCATTTAAGAGGCAGGTAGGAGTTTTTCTTAGTGGAGCGAAAAAGAGGAGAGCTGAGAAAAAAAAAAAAAAACAAGAAGCTTTACCCTCATCACATTTGACTAAACGAAAGAGTGAAATGCACACTCATTTTGATATGAAAACCTATCTTACAGTATAAGAAAGTGGGGGAGAAAGAGATATTGCAAGGGGGGGTGATGGAAGGGAGGGCAAAGGGAGGAGGGAGCAATTTGAAGTCAACACTTGGGGAGGGACAGGATCAAAAGACAGAAGAGAAACAAGGAGGGGCAGGTTAGGAGGGATGGTAATCCAGTTAGTCTTACACAACACGACTATCAGGGAGGTCATTGGCAAAACTACACAGATATGGCCTATATTGAATTGCCTGCTGTCCCAAAGAGAATGGGTGGGGAGGGAGGGATGGGGAGAATTTGGAACTCAAAGTTTTAGGAACAACTGTTTAGTATTGTTGTTGCAACTAGGAAAGAAGACATACAGTTAAGGAGGAATAGAAAGTCATCTGGCCCTACAGGAGAAAAGAGAAGATGGAGACAAGAGAAGGGAGAGATGACAGAAGAGAGGGCAGATTGGAGATAGGGAAAATTAGATTGCTTGGGGTATTGGGGTGGGGGGGAGGGGATAAAAGGGGAGAAAATTTGGAACCCAAAAATTTGTGAAAATGAATGTAAGAAAATTAAATAAAAAAATAAAAAATAAAATAAAGTCTTCCACAATTGCCCCAAATGAAAAAAAAAAAAAGTAGAATTGGCCAAATAGAAAAGCAGATACAAAAGCTCACTAAAGCAAAAAATTCCTTAAAAGTTAGAACTGGGCAAATAGAAGCTAATGACTTTATGAGACATGAAGAAACAAACAAAATCAAAAGAAGGAAAACATAGAAAAATATATGAAATATCTCACTGGAAAAACAAATGATCTGGAAAATAGATCCAGAAGATAATTTAAGAATTATTGGACTATCTGAAAATCATGATCAGAAAAAGAGTCTTGACATCAAATTTCAAGAAATTATCAAGGAAAACTGCCCTGATATTGTAGAACCAGAGCGTAAAACAGAAATTGAAAGAATCCACCAACTACTTCCTAAAAGGGATCCCAAAATGAAAACTTACAGGAATACTGCAGACAAATTCCAGACTTCCCAGATCAAAGAGAAAATACTGCAAGGAGCCAGAGAGTAACAATTCAAATATCGTGGAGCCATAGTCAGAATACCACAAGATTTAGCAGCTTCTACATAAAAGGATCAGAGGGCTTGGAACAGGATATTCCAGAGACCAAAAAAGCTTTACAACCAAGAATCACTTACCCAGAAAAACTGAGTATAATCCATCAGGGTAAAAATTGACTTATCAATGAAATAGAGGACTTTCAAGCATCCCTGATGAAAAGATCAGAGCTGAATAGAAATTTTGATTTTCAAATATAAGATACAAAATCAGCATAAAAAGGTAAAAAGGAAAAAGAAATCAAAAAGGATTACATAGGGTTAAATTTTTTATATCCCCTCATGGGAAAATGATATTTATAACTCCTAGAAACTTTCTCATTATTAGGACAGTTAGAGAGAGAATACACAGACAGAAAGTAGAGGTGTGAGTTGAAATGATGGTATGATTATCTAAAAAAAAAAAATTGAGAGATGAGAAAGAAGAATGCTTTGGGAGAAGGAGAAAGGGAAAGGTATAATTGGATAAAATATCTGACATAAAAGAGGCCTGAAAGAAATTTTACACTGGAGGAGGAAGTGGAGACAGGAGCACATGAACTTTACTCTCATTGGAATTGACTCAAAAAGGGAATAATATATACACTCAGTTGGGTGTAGAAATCTATCTTAACATACAGAAAAGTAAGAAAGGAAGGAGATAAGAGCAGGTGGAGAGTGATAGAAGGATTGTATGTGTGTTTGTCCTTCATTGTCAAAGAAGACCATGCCAACAGAAAAATAATGACATTTGCACTTGGCTTTGTTTTGAGTGAGGGAGGGCTGTGCAAGTCACCAGCCTCACTTTTCCTCCAGAGTCATCTGAATCCAGAGACCTGATATTCCTCAGGATGACAGGAGATGACCCAGGATGCATTGCGAGACCTTGGGCCCTTTATGCCAAAGTCTGCAGTCACTCACTTAGGGTGAGGTAACATCTATTCATTGAAAAGTCCTGTTTAAGAAGTAGCCAGGGCATGACCTCTTTAATGAGGTCAATAAAAAGAAGAAGAAGAGAGGAGAGAGGAGAGGAGAGGAGAGGAGAGGAGAGGAGAGGAGAGGAGAGGAGAGGAGAGGAGAGGAGAGGAGAGGAGAGGAGAGGAGAGGAGAGGAGAGGAGAGGAGAGGAGAGGAGAGGAGAGGAGAGGAAGGAGAGGGGAAGGGAGGGGAAGGGAGGGGAGGGGAGGGGAGGGGAGGGGAGGGGAGGGGAGGGGAGGGGGAGGGGAGGGGAGGGGAGGGGAGGGAAATAGGAGAGGAGACAATAAAATCCAAGTCAACTGGGTATCTTTTGGCCATCCAAGTTAAGGACAATTTGGGGGAAGTAAAAGTCAAAAGCAAAACACTTGAGAATGGACAGGCTAAAAGGAGAGAGAGAGAAGGATAAGTGGGGGAGAAACAGGATGGAGGAAAATATAGAGTTGGTAATCATTACCATGAAAAAAAAATTTTTACAGTGAGTTTCTGATAGTCTTCATTTCTCAAACATATAGAAAACTGAGTCAATTTTATAGAAATAAGAGTCATTCCTAAATTCATAAATCGTCCAAGCACATAAACAGACAGTTTTCAGACAAAGGAATCAAAGTGAGCTATACTCTTGGAAAAAAAATACTCAAAATCACTACTGATGAGACAAATTCAAATTACAACAGAGGAGGAAGTGGAGACAGGGTTACTCTGAGAAACTACCTCACACCTGTTAGATTTACTAATATGACAGAAAAGGAAAATGACAAATGTTGGAGGGGAGGTGGGAAAATTAAAACACTAATGTACCACTGGTGAAGTTGTATACTGATTTAACGATCCTGGAGAGCAATTTGGAACTATACTCAAAAGAGTCATAAAACCATATATACCCATTAACCAAGCAATACCACTACTAGGTCTGTATCTCAAAGAGAATAATAACAAAAAGGAATACAAAAATATTCATAGCAGCTCTTTTACAGTGGCAAAGAATTGGAAATTGAGGTGTCCCCATCAACTGGGGAATGGCTAAACAAATTGTGTTATGTGATTGTGGTGGAATACTATTGTGCTATGGGAAATTATGATTGGGATGCTCTCAGCAAAACATGAAAAGACTTACATGAACTGATGCCAAAGTGAAATGAGCAGAACCAGGAGAACATTATAGAAAATAACAGCAATATCATATGATGATCTACCATGAATAATTTTGCTATTCTCAACAATACAATGATCCAAAGCAATTCTATAGGGCTTACGATAAAAGGTGCTTTCATCAGCAGAGAAAGAACTGGTAGAGCCTGAACATAAATCAAAGATACTTTTTCTTTATTTTTCATGGATTTTTTTTTGTCTATTATTTGTCTATTTGTCTTTTCTTTCACAGAATGACTTACATGGAAATGTGTTTTGCATTACTACACAGGTATAACCTATGTCAAAATGCTTGCCATCTCAATGAGGGAAAGGAGAGAGGGAGAGAATTTGGAATTCAAAGGTTTTTTTTAAAGAATGCTAAAATTGTTTTTACATGTAACTGGGGAAAAAATAAAATATTAAATAAAAAAAGATTATGGTGATGAGGTATCACAGCAGACAGAGTGAAAAATTTGGAATAAGGAAGAACTAAATTCAAACCCATCTAAGGTACTTACTAGCTTTAGTTGTGTGACACTGAGAAAGTCACATTTTCAACTAATTTTCTTCATTTGTAGAATGAGGATAGTAATAGCATCCTTCACCATGGGGATGTTGTAAGGATCAAATGAGACAATATATGTAAATCACTTTGACAGCCTTAAAGTTCCATATAATTGTTAGCTGGTATCATCGTCATCATTATTAGAACAGAGACAAACTTGAGTCAGGAGACTATTAGGAAGTCACTGTAATTGTTTGGGCAAGAAGAGAGGAATGAAGAACTGAACTAAGATAATAATTGTGTGAGTAACGACAAATGAGTTGGAATTTAGGAAGTATTGTAGAAGCAGAAATGGAAAGATATGGCAACTATAGGGTAAAAGAGAACAAAGAACTGAGACTTATGCGAAGTTTATGAACCTGGAGAGACTGGAGGAATGTCAGTGTCCATAACAGAAATAGGAGAGTTCATTAGAAAAGAGGACCTGGAGCACAAAACAATGGGCTATATTTGGACACATTCCATACAGTTCTAAACGTCCAACAGTGAGATGGTGATGTAAGACTGGAGCTCAGGAGAGATTAGGGTTACAGATAAAGATCTAAGAGTCATTTGAATAGAGATAATAATGTAAACCAGAGGAGTTTATGAGCTTGTCCAGAGAGAAAATGTACAGAAAAAAGAGAAGAGATTCCAAGACAGAGCCTGGGAGGTGTACCCACAGTTAAGAGTGTGACACAGATGATGATGCGGCATAAGAGAATGAGAATTTGTCTGAGAGGTAGTGTCAGGAACCCAGAAAAGAAAACATAGTAAGAGAGGATGGTGAGCAGAAGCAAAGCCTGAGCAGAAGTCAAGGAAAATGGAGAATGAGAAAAGATTTTTCAATTTGGCAATTAAGAAATTAATCATAATTATAGAGAGAGGAGTTTCAACTGAATGATAAGGAAACCAGATTGCAAAAGGCTATAGCCTGAGAAAAACAAAGTGTACATAACTTTTTCAAAGAGTTTGATAGAAAAAAGGAGATATGGGATCATTGCTTCAGAAACAGTAGGACCAACAAAAAACTTTGAAGGACTGAAAAGACTTGAGCATTTTGGACAATAGTAAAGAAATAAGCAGTAGACAAGGAGAGATTATGCAGAGAAAAGTGAATGATTAAATGGGCAATTTTAATGGCTATTTTTTTCTGATCTTTAACAAGTAAATGGGCACTTCCATATACAAAATAGAACAGAAAGAGGATTATACATGAAACCAGAGATCTCTACTAGCTTGCTTTTTTTTTAAGGATAAAGTAAGTTCAATCTATAATTTTCTTATGCTTCTCCATGCTTCTTTCTGGTTTTCTTTCTGTTCTCCTCTGCAGTTTAAGAAAAAAAAAAGATGTTGAGGCAATGTGCTGGAAAAGATGGAAAGGAAAGGGAACAAGGACATAAAATGAGTTAGTTTTGGCAAAAAGAAAAGCTACTTTATTATTAGAAACTAAAGAAAAAGAGTAGGCGGTGATGATAAGAGGTTTCTAAGATGAAGAGAAAGGCAGAAGTGGGAGTATATGGTGATCGGCCTCAATTTCTCAATAAAATAAGAACTAAGATCCTCATCTCAAAGGGGTGTGGTAGAGAAAGAAATGGAAAGCTTGAGGAGAGAAAAGAGAAGATTTCGAACAGCTTCTGTGGTGAGCTGGATAGGGAACCAATAAATCCTTCTTAAATTGAAGCAGAATGGATTAACTTGAAATGAAATTGAACTTTGGATAGAGTAAGACAGCTTTCAGCAGTGGATATGATAGCATTTTGGCTATGTATGTAATCTCAGTTGGATATCTTTTCATATGACAGTGATTATAATGTGTCAGGAAAACACTTAATTTCAGATCAAATACTGTTGACCTGATAGTCTAATATCTTGCCTTAATGCAATATAGGTTTTGAGGTCATGTTCTACAGAGTCTTCAGATATCTATGAATCTTCTTTAGTTCTTCATTTCTGTTCTCTACTGATGGAACTTTGAGAATAGCTCATCCTACAAGTCTGCAGTTCCAAAGTCTTTATTTAAATATCTGGAGTTGGTCCTAAAGAACCTCCAGATCTTCATCACACAAAAGAATGTCACTCTTTTCCCAAGTTCTGGGACCAACTCCAATCCTCATGCAAATATAGAGTTTCCAGCACTCTCCCTACCAGTTTGAAGTCTCCTTGAGTATATGCAGTGGCATGTAAAATGCATCAAGTTTAGAAGCCTGGTTAGACAGAGGTTCACAGATTCTTGTACAATCCTTTCTTTCTGTTCTATAATGTGTACAGAAATGCCCATTTTATGTAGTATTTGTTAAGTTTAGATTTAAAATTTTTTAAATGAAGGAAAAAGATAGTAAATATCCAGACTTTTCACCTTAAGATTCTGAAAGCTAAGCTTCAGCAATATGTGAACCAAGAATTACCAGAAGTGCTGCTAGTTTTTTAAGAAGCAGAGGAACTAAAGACCAAATTGCCAACATTAACCAGATTATGGAGCAAGAAAGGGAATTCCAGAAAAATATTTACTTCTGCTTCACTGAATCCACTAAAGTCTTTGTGTAGATCACAACAAAATATAGCAAGTCCTCAGAGAGATGAGAGTACTTGTCTTCTGAGGAACCTGTATGAGGGCCAACATGTAACAGTTAGAACTGAATATGGAACAACTGATTGGTTTATGATTGGAAAAGGAATACAAAGTTATAAAGAGTCACCTTATTTAACTTACACACATAGCAAATCGTGCAAAATGACAGGCTGGAGGAATCAAAAGCTGGAATTAAGGTTGCTGGGAGAAACGTCAACAATTTCAGATATGCAGACCATATCAAAAAGGAGAGTGTAAAAAGCTGGGCTGAAGCTTAACATAAAAAAATTAAGATCCTGGCAACTGGTCACACTACTTCCTAGCAACTAGAGGAAAAAGAAATGGAAGCAGATTTTGTATTCTTGGACTTAAAGGTCACTGCAGACCACGACTACAACCTGAAACCAAGACATCTGCTCCTTAGAAGAAAAAGTATGGCAAATCTAGACAACACACTAAAAAAAAAGCTGAGACATTACTTTAGTGACACAGATCTGTATAATCAAAGCTATGGTTTTTCTACTAGCAACATATGACTGTGAGCGTTGGACTATATAAGGAAAACAACCGCAGAATCAATGTTCAAATTGTGATGCTGTGGAAGATTTTTGAGAGTCCTTAGGACAGCAAGAAGATGAAAATTAGTCAATACTTTAAGAAATTATTTCAGACTATTCACTGGACGGTCAAATACTGAAGCTGAAGCTTAAATACTTTGTTGACATAATGAGAAGATGAGACTCATTGGAAAAGATCTTGATGTTGGGAAAGATTGATGGAAGGAAAGGAAAAGGAAAAAGGGATGGCAGAGGATTAGATGGATAGAGAATGTCATGGAGGCAATGAAATGA
Source organism: Bettongia penicillata ogilbyi (assembly GCA_023548195.1). NCBI lineage: Eukaryota > Metazoa > Chordata > Mammalia > Diprotodontia > Potoroidae > Bettongia > Bettongia penicillata. The sequence continues at coordinate 8,950,996 of JAJHZJ010000292.1, forward strand.
ACTTGAATGGACTTCAAAAGATAAAGAAGACCAAAAGGGCCTGGTGTGCTATGGCCTATCAAGCCACAGAGAGCTGTACACAACTGAACAAGTGAACAACAACAAAGGAAATCACTAACTCACTGGTATGAAATCTGGAGAAAGGATGGAACCCTACACCTCATTTCTCATTTAGGAAGATATTCCCTCTTACTAAATTTCCTATTTTTCTCAGGGATTCCACCATCCTTCTAGTCACTCAAGCTGACAACATCAAAGTCATATTTGATTCTTCCTTCTCCCTCACTCTTCTTATTCACTAGGTATCCAACACTTGTCTTTTTTACCTCTAAAGTATCTCTCAAACCCAGCTCCTCTCCATTTACAGTTACAGCTCGAGTTTAAGTATATCACCTTTTGCTTCAACTACTGTAATAACCTCCTACTTGTTCTCCCTGACTCATCTCTCCCCATTCTAATCTATCTTTCACTTAGTTGTCAAGGTGATATTCCTAATAGGTCTGACTATGCCACTCCTCCATTCAACAATCTTTCAAAATTTATTTATTTTCAGTTTTCAACATTCACTTCCTCAGAATTTTAAATTTCAAATTTTCTCCCCATCTCCCCCTTCCCCCCACACTATGACAGGATATATTCTGATTACCCTTTTCTCCAATCTGCCCTCCCTTCTATTTTCCTATAGGAGAAGATAGATTTCAATACCCCATTGCCTATATATCTTATTTCCTAGTTGCATATAAAAACAATTTTGACATTCATTTTTAAAGCTTTGAGTTCCACACATTCATTTTTAAAGCTTTGAGTTCCACATTCTCTCCTATCCCCCCTTCCCACCCACCCTCATTGAGAAGGCAAGCAATTAGATATAGATTATACATGTATAGTTGTGCAAAAGACTTCCATAACAGTTGTGTTGTAAGAGACTAACTATATTTCCCTCTATTCTCTCCTCCACTTATTCTATTCTCTTCTTTGACCTGTTCCTCTACCAAAGTGTTTGCTTCCAGTTACTCCTTTCCCTAGTCTGCCATCTCTTCTATTATCCACCATTGTCAGGGTCTGCTACCCTGACCATCGCCTGGATACTTACCTTACTTATCAGAGAAATTGTTAAGAGAATGAAGAAACCACTAGAGCTGTTGGTAAAATGTCCTAACATATCTATTTTCTACTAAAGTCCTTGCTAAGATCTGCTAGAAAAATGGAGTATATAATACGGAGGCTGCTATAATGTGGGGTAAACTCTATCCTTTCCCTAGGGGCATTTGAGAGTAGGACAACTGTGCTATATATACCTTAAAGGAATAATAAAGGAGAATATCCACCTTTAAGATTGAAAAATGGCAAGAAAAAGATTTTTGCCCTATGTTGGTAATTGCTAGTCAGGGAGGGAGTCTTGGGTTTACTGTAACTGGGAAAACGTGGGAGCCTGTAATTTTTTCTGTGGTCTATGATGATAAATTTTCCGTTCTTTTTAAGTAGAGCTTAATGTTATTTCCCAATTACAGAAGAGGAAGAGAAGGAAAAAAGAAAGATGGGATGAAAAAAAGAAGCCAGTTTGTTATTATCATCTGCTAATAAATGAAGATTTTCCAGAATAGTAAGCTAAATAAAGCTAGGCAGATGGGCCTATAGAGTGAGTGAGCTAAAAGACAATATAGTTACATAGATTAAGAACTTGTTGAATGTAAAGAAGTCTATGGCCTTACGCATTTTTTTTCCTTACCTTTGATAAAGCAGTAATTAGCATTCTTTTGCAGGTTAACAACTTAGCAGGGACATCTAAAAATGGATGAAAGGCAATACTTGACTAATCTTGACAGGCTTGAACACTGAACACTTGAAAACTAGTATGATGAAATTTACTAGGGATAATGTAAAGTCTTAAAATTTAGTTCAAAAAAATCGACTTCGCACAAATACAATGGAGGAGACATGTTTAGACAGAAGTTTATTAGGAAAAACATCTGAGTGTTTTAGTTAACCACGAGGTAATTTTGAGAAAAAAACAAGATAAGAGCTACACTATCCTAAGCATATCACCACTAGAGTAATTCATTTAATTCTTAATGACACAATTTAGGAAAGACATCAAAGAGTTGGAGGGGAGGCAAAGGAGATTAATCAAAATAGTGAAGGGCTTCAAATTCATACTACATAAAAAAATCCACATAAAGGAAATGGATATTTCAGCTTGGAAAAAAGACTCAAAGAGGATATGATAGATTTCATCAAGTATGTGAAAGGCTATGATATGGAAGGGAGATTAGACTTTTTCTCTTTGGTCTCAGAAAGAACAACCAGGAGCAATTGGTACAGGTAGAGGCAGAAGGAGTAATTTTCAAAGAGGCTAATTTAGACTCAATGCAAAAACAAACAAACAAAAAAAAACAACCCTACTTCCTAACAATTAGAGCTATCCCAAACTAGAACTGACTGCCTTAGGAGGCATTGGCTTTCTCCTTTTTTGGAGGTCTTCAAAGAAAGGTTAGATAACAAATCATCAGGTACACTGTTTTTCCAGTTTGTATTATAAAGCCCCTGAAAATCTAAGATTTTGAATGGAAGAATGTTGTAAATGCTGTTAGCTTTTAAAGAATACGAGTGACCTAGAGTTAACAGTTCTTTCAGATCTATATGTAAGAAACAACCTGGGGTAGCAGAAAGAGCTCTTCATTTAGAATCAAGAGGACTGGGTTCAAAACTTAGGTCTCATTTAATATTTATATAGCACTGGATATGTTCAGAAGCTATCATTTAAATCTTGGCTCTGATATTTACCAAATGTGAGAACTTGGTAAAATAATTTAACTTCTATAAGCTTCATGTTTCTCATCAGTCAAATTAGAATAATACTTCTACCTACCTACCAACTCCATAAACTTATAGTATGGGTCACTGAGATAAAGTATTACTTTAACCTGACATTCACAATACCCAGCACAGGAGGTAGGTACTTAAGGCACTCTATTAAATGCTTGCTGAATATAAACATAAACTTAGCTCCAACTTGACCAGGGCATTTCATGATACTTTGTTTCATTCAAAAGTAATTTCAAAGAGATTATGCAGGAACTCAGTTGATAAATGGGCTTATGTTAAATATCTACTGTGTTTATAGTATTCCACAATTTTAAAAATGCAATTAGAGGGAGAGTGCAAGAAGGAGGGGAGTGGTACAAAAGAGGTATTGAGTTTCAGAGTTGATTTGATCTTGAAGGAAGCTGAGTTTCTGGAGATAGCAAACATACTATCCTCTTTTCAATTTTATTGATCACTATTCCCTTCAAAATTCTATATTCCAATAAAACTGAACTACTTTCTGTTTACCAAATAAATTCTTTCCCATTTCAATAACTTTTGGTTATTCCATCCCTTATACCTGGAAGCCACTCCAATCCTACCTGATCTGTTTCCACATGCCTATCATACTTCTGTCTTTCAAGAAAGAGCTCAAGAGTAGCTTTCTCAATTAAGTCTTCCATGATTCACCATATTATAAGTAATTTCTCCTCCCCAAAGTGTTAATGAATGATCTTACATATTTAACAGATTCTAACATATATTATAAGGACCTGTATCCTTCTATACCTTTTCTAAAACACTAAATTCTCAGGACAGGCAGCTAAATGGCAAAGTAGGTTAAGCACTGACTGGGTTTGGAGACACAAAGACTTGAGTTCAAATTTAGCATCAGATACTTATTAGCAGCGTGACCCTGGGAAAGTCACTCAACTTCTATCTGCCTCATGCTTCTCAACTTTAAAACAGCACATACCTTGCAGGGCACAGTATCAAAGGAGAAAATATAAAGCACTGAGCATAGTGTCTTACACACAGCAGGTACTATACAAATGCTTATTCCCTTATTCCTCTTCAAATGTGTTCACCTAACAACACATCAACTATAAGAAATTAATGCCCTCTAATAAATGAGGCAATTTTGCTTTTCAAATGTTTGGTTTTCATAAGTCTTATATTTTAACTTAAATGAATCAAAACATAAAGTATAACAAACCAACACTGAGGTTTCAGAATTATAAAAAGAGCATACTTTCTATATTTGCATACTGTTCTCTGAGCCAGAAAGTGCTATTTCTTAAAGACTCAGTGACTACAGGTATAAGACTTTTAGGTTTTGCTCCCATGACAGCATACAAGTTATAATGGTATGTTTGAGTTCACTATTTGTGTGCAAAGGACTCTTTAATCCTGCTAGAGTTATCATTAGGAATACAAGGATCGAAAAATTGCCCTTACACATGCAGTCATTTAATAAATTTAAATGATCTTGAACAAACCTCACATAAGCTTGCAGTGCTTTCACTGGTAGCAGGATGTCTTCTAACACAACACAACTTCTAGATAGAAATAACCCCCTCGATGATTTTGTACTATTATGGGTCTTGAAAAATGAGCCTCTTTAAAACAGGGCTTCTAGACTTTGGTGTGTATGTGTGTCATGAACCACTCCTGCAGTCTGGTGAAACCTATGGACCCCGTCTCAGAATCATGTGCTTAAAATGAGTAAAATAAAATAAAGAAGATTACAAAGTAAAGCAATTTTTAAAAAAATTTTTTTAAAGTTCACAGAACCAGGTTAAGAACCTCCACTCTAAAGACACATAGCTGTGAACATATGTTATCTCATTTGATCCTCATACCATCCCTGAGAAATAAATGCTATTGTTAGTCTCTTTTTACAGATGAGGAAAATGAAACTAGGAAATGTTAACTTACTTGCCCAGTGTCACATTGTTATTAAAGTGTCTTTCAGCTGAATTTGAACTTCAGTGTTTCCGAGACCAGGTTCAGCACTTTGCTGTCCACTATGACAACAATTTACTAGGAAAGGATTTCTGAGAATGTTCTTTTTTAAGTTTTTACTAGCAGTTTATTTGTCCTGAAGACTCACCCAATTATTTTTTTTTCCAGCATAAATTTCCATGTGTTCTCCATACTGTGGCTCTTCAAGTAATGTCTGGTATTCAAACATGAGGCGAGAGCTCTCCCGGAGGCGGCTGCACTGAAACTGGTGATACTGCTGCACAAGCTCCTTCACCACAAGCAGAAGGCAGTCAGGATTAGAGGGATCCCAGGACGCAAGGTTCTGCAGATGACACGAACAAAGAACCAGATCAAAAAAAATGCTTACATAACTTCACTATCATAGTCTTTCTTAAATACAGAATCCACACTGCCTCAGAAAGTCTCAGAGGTACTGGGGCTATTAATAAGCCATAAGCACACAACTAAAGTTAGAAGCTTCTTTTGACTCCAACTCTCTATGTTCTAGGCTTTTTTCCATTTTAATGAAAATTTTGTCGAATAGTAGGTAAGATTTAGTTATAATTAGGAAGACTTAGGTTCAAATACAATTTCTGACACTTACTACCGGTATAATCTTAGGTAAATCATTTAACTTCTTAAGGGACTCTCAAAAGACTTAACCAATACAATACAGTTTGCAATCCGTGTTGATAAAGGGAATTCCACACTTTCCAGAGAATATTTTTGTACTAACAAAACCACAGATTATTTGTACTTGCAAGTGTCCCTGACAAAGAAAAATGCTATTAATATGAGGATGTTAAGAGTTGAGCAGCATAACAGAGGGTGAGTTATAGGAAAATATGGAATATCAGGTTTTGGTGACATCTTAAGTGCAGGCTCTTCATGAATGTTTTTCTTTCTTTTTATTTATTTATTTATTTAATTTTTTTTACATTCATTTTCACAAATTTTTGGGTTCCAAATTTTCTCCCCTTTTATCCCCTCCCCCCACCCCAATACCTCAAGCAATCTAATTTTCCCTATCTCCAATCTGCCCTCTCTTCTGTCATCTCTCCCTTCTCTTGTCTCCATCTTCTCTTTTCTCCTGTAGGGCCAGATGACTTTCTATTCCTCCTTAACTGTATGTCTTCTTTCCTAGTTGCAACAACAATACTAAACAGTTGTTCCTAAAACTTTGAGTTCCAAATTCTCCTCATCCCTCCCTCCCCACCCATTCCCTTTGGGACAGCAGGCAATTCAATATAGGCCATATCTGTGTAGTTTTGCCAATGACCTCCCTGATAGTCGTGTTGTGTAAGACTAACTGGATTACCATCCCTCCTAACCTGCCCCTCCTTGTTTCTCTTCTGTCTTTTGATCCTGTCCCTCCCCAAGTGTTGACTTCAAATTGCTCCCTCCTCCCTTTGCCCTCCCTTCCATCATCCCCCCCCTTGCAATATCTCTTTCTCCCCCACTTTCTTATACTGTAAGATAGGTTTTCATACCAAAATGAGTGTGCATTTCACTCCTTCGTTTAGTCAAATGTGATGAGGGTAAACTTCTTGTTTTTTTTTTTTTCTCAGCTCTCCTCTTTTTCCCTCCACTAAGAAAAACTCCTACCTGCCTCTTAAATGACATATAGTTACCCCCTTCCCTTTCCCTCTCTTTCCTCCCCCTACATTTCTCTCTCACCATTTACCCTAGTTTCTTTTAAGGTATGGTCCCATCCTATTCAGTTCAATCTGTGCTCTCTATCTCTGTATGTGTGTGCATGTGTGTATGTGTGTGCATGCGTGTACATGTGTATGTGTGGTCCCACCAACTACCCAGATACTGAAAAGTTTTAAGAGTTACAAATATTGTCTTTCCATGTAGGAATGTAAACAGTTCACTCATGGTAAGTCCCTTAAGACTTCTCTTTGCTGTTTACTTTTTCATGCTTCTTCGCATTCTTGTGTTTGAAAGTCAAATTTTCTTTTCAGCTCTGGTTTTTTCATCAAGAATGCTTGAAAGTCCTCTGTTTCATTGAAAGACCATATTTTCCCTTGAAGTATTATACTCAGTTTAGCTGGGTAGGTGATTCTTGGTTTGAGTCCTAGTTCCTTTGACTTCTGGAATATCCTATTCCACGCCCTTCGATCCCTTAATGTAGAAGCCGCTAGATCTTGGGTTATCCTGATTGTATTTCCACAGTACTGGAATTGTTTCTTTCTAGCTGCTTGTAAGATTTTTTCCTTGAGCTGGGAGTTCTGGAATTTGGCCACAATGTTCCTAGGAGTTTCTCTTTTTGGATCTCTTTCAGGTGGTGATCGATGGATTCTTTCAATACTTATTTTGCCCTCTGGTTCTAGAATGTCAGGGCAGTTTTCCTTGATAATTTCATGGAAGATGATGTCTAGGCTCTTTTTTTGATCATGGCTTTCAGGTAGTCCCATAATTTTTAAATTGTCTCTCCTGGATCTATTTTCCAGGTCAGTTGTTTTTCCCATGAGATATTTCACATTCTCTTCCATTTTTTCGTTCTTTTGGTTTTGTTTGGTGATTTCTTGGTTTCTCGTAAAGTCATTAGACTCCATCTGTTCCATTCTAATTTTGAGAAAACTATTAAATTCAGTGAGCTTTTGAGCCTCTTTTTCCATTTGGCTCATTCTGCTTTTGAAAGCATTCTTCTCCTCATTGGCTTTTTGAACCTCCTTTGCCAATTGGGTGAGCCTATTTTTCAAGGTGTTAATTTCCTCAGCATTTTTTTGGGTCTCCTTTACCAAGGTATTGACCCGGTTTTCATACTTTTGTTGCATCTCTGACATTTCTCTTCCCAGTTTTTCCTCCACCTGTCTAACTTGCTTTTCAAAATCCTTTTTGAGCTCTTCCAGGGCCTGAAACCACCCACCACCCCCCTGGGGTGTCTGGGGTACTGAGGCCCCGCCCTCCACGTCTTTCCCTGATGGCAAGGATACGTCCTCATCATCAGATCCGAAGGTCGGGATCATTTGCATTTGTTGGAAAAAACTCTCTAAAGTCTTATTTTTCTTCCCTTTTCTAGGCATTTTCCCAGCCAGTTACTTGACTTCTGAGATTCCTTTCCACCCCCGCCTGGATCCGCCCAGCTAATGCTTGGCCTCTGAGATTTAAATGGGCTTTCCTCCTGCCGGCTGTCAATCAGTGAGCTTTAGTTCAGGTGCTGGGGTGGGGCCAGGGCCACCTCCGAGACTCTGATCCCTCGGGGGCTTTATGCAGAGACTTTCAGGAATGGAACGGGTGGGGGTGGGGTGGGGGGCCCGCCTCCCAAATCCCGCTCCCTTGGGGGCTTTAAGCAGAAGCCTTCAGTAACAGAGCGGGGTGGGGGCAGGGCCGTCTCCCAGGCTCAGCTCTGTCCGGTTTTATGCGGGAATCTTCCGTAAGGAAGATCCTGCCTGCTGTTGGGGGATTCCTGAGACCTGGGCCGCTGCCGCCTCAGCCGCCGCCCACACCTCTGCCTCCGCCGCGGCTTCCTCCCGAGGGGGTCCGAGTCACGGAGACGCCCCGCTTCCCCTCTCCTTCAGCCCGGCCTTCTTTCTCACTGACCTGTAGCTTCTGTGGGCGGAGGGACTTTCCCGGCTACTGGAGCTTCCGTCTCTGAAGCCTGCTCGGATCAGCTTCTCTGGGGCCTCGGCCAGGGCAGCGCTGGGGGTCGGGTCCACTTTCTGGGGCGCGCCGGACCCTGGGGACGGGTCTTCAGGGCTCCCTGGAACGGAAATCTCTTCCACTCTGCTTCTGCACACCTTGTATTCACCCAGAAGTTATGGGGGACTCTTTTTACATTAATTCTATGGGCTTTGGTTTCGGAGCTCGTAAACGTGCGTCCTTCTACTCCGCCATCTTGGCTCCGCCCCCCCATGAATGTTTTTCTTTATCATCATCCCGCTTGAAGGTTTTCTAGCTATATTTAAATTTAAATTTTATTGATGTCATAACAGTGATGATCTCAGACGTATTGTTTATCACAATGAAGTACTAGTATGACAGTAATGGAGAACGTCAGCTTTACTACAATAAGCTAGGGATGAACTCGGTAGGGATAAGAATAGGGAAGAAACAACAGTGTCAAAGTGTACTAAAACTTTGTACTTCAGTACAAAGAGTAATAAAGTGAGAATTCTTTGAATTCTTTTTAAATCTTATAAAATTTAGATGAAATATCAACACAATCCATATCACTGCTGATTGTTTTTCAATCTCAAGATTCAGGAAATTATGATTTAAACAATTTCTAAGATATACTTTACATTCATACATTAAACCAAATTTATTATCAAACCAAACTGTCCTACTTGATCAAATAAATGCAACATGTAACTTTGAGCTCTTTCTTTAAAATTTAAGCCTCAGATAACGTTTCTGGAAAACATTAACACAATCTATTAGAATGTAATAGTCACAGGCATAAGAATCTTATAAATCTCTCCACCAAACCCTAGCAAGTTATAGTGTCTGAAAATGAAATCTTAGGAAATGATCAATGGCATTTTATATTATGAAACTGAATTGTAGATGGAGGCATGAAATCTTTTAAAAGACATCTCATTTAGAGAACACAAAAGACAGCAAAAGGAAAAACATGGCCTCTACTTTATGAAATTATTTTATGATAAGTATGTGTGTCAACAATGACTATCTACAAACAGTAGGTTTTCATCATTTCTCCCTATATAATCATCACTCAAATGAAATGTCATTTTTGTTTAAAAATTCTTGTTGGTGTTTACTTTATGTAAAACCTTAATGTTTTTACTTTTTATTATGTAATATAACAAATCCTAAGGAAGAAATAAATTCATCTAAAGCAACATATTACTAATCAGACATCCATCTGTAAAGAGATTTCTAAGTTGTATTGATCCATTTTGAGATATCTTTAAGTTTGTTACCTGCAAAAGAATGCTACTCATTTCCTTATCAAGAGTAAAGAAGAAAATCCCCAAGCTGGCATGTCTTCTAGACTATATCGCTATAACATCTCTCTCTAGAATTTGTTCTCTCCATTCATACCATAACAACCTTACTTCAGACCCTCATTACCTTTTGTATAGATTACTATAAGAGCCTTCTAATTGGTTCCCTGAATCCAGTCTATCCCTTATCTAATTCATTCTCCATATACAAACCAAATTGCCATTCCTAAAGTAAAACTGTGACCATGTCACTCTTAGTGGATCCCTGTTTTCTCTAGGAGAACATAAAGTCCTCTGTTTGACCTTTAAACCCTTTATACTATGACTCTAGTATCTGCACTCTCTCTCTCTCTCTCTCTCTCTCTCTTTCTCTCTCTCGTCCACATTACTTTCCTCTTCATGCCAACCAAAGCGGCTCATGCACCATGCCACATAGTTGATATTTTATCTCCTGCCTTTCTGCATTGCATAAGCCTTCCCCCACTCCCCATGCAAGGAATACTCTCTCACTTTCAACTTTTGGAATTTCCACTCTGTCCACATCTAAAGGTTCTACTCAATTACCACCTCTAAAAAGGGCCTTTACTGATTCCCCCAGTTGTTAGTCTCTGCTACACTTCCAAATTTGCATTTATTTTTTTGTGTCTATAGATACACATATCTATATGGATATATATATCTACACACACAGAGTCATAGTACAATGGATAGACATGGCCTCAATCAGGGCAAAGTGGGGTTCAAATCATGCCTCTGACACATAATAGCTACAAGTAATTTCAGTAAGTCACTAGATTTTTTTTTTTTTTATTAACCCTGGAAAGCTGCCAAGCTGCAGAGTTGTGGCTGATTTGCATCACCAGAGAGAGTACCTGAATAGGTCAAGGTCTCCCAGTGCATCCTGGGCCAGTGTAAGCCATGCCAGCACAAACTGGGCACCAGCAAACCTGGGAGAGACCTTAGAGGACTCTAAGCTGTGGCAGTTTCAAGATTTCTCAATCCATAAATGCCAAAGACAACTTAGAAGGTCAGTAGGAAAGATCTGTCAGACCTGGGTGAGAGAGGAGTGCAATCTAGCACCAGCATAGCCTCAAGGAGGCAGGAGCAGTGGCTGCAGGGGCAGCAAGTGGCTGATTCCAGAGTAGCTCTCAGCCTATAGACAGTAAGGGGATCAACTGATCAGAAGGAGATTATAGACTTCTCTTTGCTAACATTGAGGCAGGATTCTATTGCTTTATCTATACTTGGATATGGGTCACCATCCTAGGTGGCAGTCCTAGGGTGAGGAGTAACACTGTACAGCAGAGCTTGTGGCAACAGTGGGGAGGGAACCCACTTCAGAGTTACAGGGCAGGAAAGAGTGCTTATGGTCATTCACAGACCAGATCACAGACCAGGAGAAGAAAAACACCTCTCCTTAGATCATACCATCTTAGAAGAATTGAAAACTTACAGATCCCTAGAAGTATCTCTAAAAACAGCTGCACAAAACTCATAAAGCTTGGGACAGTTTGCCTTCCACAATGGAAGCAGATCCCTTCCTTAACAAAGAGTTAAAGTCAAATGGTCAGGAAAATGACCAAAGAGCAGAAAAAAATTCAGACTATAGAAACTTACTTTGGTAACAAGGAAGATCAAAACATACACTGAGAAGAAGACAACAAAATCAAAGCTCCTATATCCAAAGCCTAAAAGAAAAACAGAAATTGGTTTAAGGTCAAGGAAGAGCTCAAAAAGGATTTTGAAAACCAAGTATGAGAGGTAAAGGAAAATTAGGAAAAGAAATGAGAGTGATGCAAGAAAATCATGAAAAAATTATTTTTTCATGCTAAAGGAGCTTGCTAAAGGAGACCCCAAAAAAATACTGAAAAAAATAATAGCTTAAAAAATAGATTAATCCAAATGACAAAAAGCCAATGAGAAGAATTCCTTAAAAAGTCAAATTGGTCAAATGGAAAAGGATATCCAAAAGCTCACTGAAGAAAACAATTCCTTAAAAATTAAAATGGAGCAAATGGAAGCTAAGGACTCTATGAGAAATTAAGAAGCAATAAAACAAAACCAAAAGAATGAAAAAATATAAGACAATGTGAAATATTTCACAGTAACTGACCTGGAAAATAGATCCAGGAGAGAGAATTCAAAAATTATTGGACTACCTGAAATCCATGATCAAAAAAAAGAGCCTAGACATCTTTCAAAAAATTATCAAGGAAAACTGCCCTGATATTCTAGAATCAGAGGGTAAAATAGGAATGGAAAAAATCCACCCATCACCTCTTAAAAGAGATATCAAAAGGAAGACTCCCAGGAATATTATAGTCAAATTCCAGAGTTCCCCGGTCAAGGAGAAAATATTACAAGCAGCCAGAAAGAAATAATTCAAGTATTATGGAAGCACAATCAGGATAACAAAAGATTTAGCTGCTTCCACATTAAAGATCTGGAGGGCTTGGAATACGATATTGTGGAGACCAAAGGAACGAGGATTAAAATCAAGAATCATCTACCCAGAAACACTGAATGTAAACAATGGGGGGAAGGGAAAACTGACGTTCAATGACATAGGAGAATTCAATGCATTTTTTGAGGAAAAACAAGAACTAAAAAGAAAATCTGATTTTCAAATACAAGACTCAAGAGAAGCATGAAAAGATAAACAGGAAAGAGAAATCATAAGTGTCTTATGAAGGCTGAACTGTTTACATTCCTATATGGAAATATGTTATGAGACCTTTCTCATTATTAGGGTAGCTGGAGGGATTATATACAGACAGAGGGCACAGGGTGAGTTGAATATGAAGGGATGATACCTAAAAAATAAAATTAAGGGGTGAGAGGGAAATGTACTGGGAGAAGGGGAAAGGGAGAGGTAGAATGAGATAAATTATCTCACATAAAAGAGGCAAAAAAAATCTTTTACAGTACAGAGGAAGAGGGGGGAGGTGAAAAGGAATGAGTGAAACTTACTCACATTGAAACTGGCTTAGGAGGGAATAACATTCACACCCAGCTGGGTATGGAAATCTATCTTACTCCACAGGAAAGTAGGGGGGAAGGGGATAAAAGGGGGGAATAGAAGGAAGGATAGACTGGGGGAGGTGGTAATTAGAAGCAAACACTTTTGAGGAGGGACAGAGTCAAAGGAGAGAATAGAATAGAGAGTGGGATAGGATGGAAGCTAAATATAGTTAGTCTCTCACAACATGACTGTTATGGAAGTGTTTTGTATAACTACACATGGAGAACCTATATCAAATTGCTTACCTTTTCAATGAGTGTGGGTGGGGAGGGAGGAAGGGAGAGAATTTGAAACTCAAAGTTTAAAAACAAATGTCAAAAATTGTTTTTACATGCGACTGGGAAATAAGAAACACTGGCAATGGGGCACATAAATCTACCTTACCCTATAGGAAAATAGAAGGAGATGAAAGAAGGGGATGGGGGAGGTAGAAGAGAGGGAAGATTGGGAGGAGTAATCAGAATGTATGCTGTCTTGGGGTAGGGGAAGGGTAGAGATGGGGAGAAAATTTGGAACTCAAACTCTTGTGGAAATGAAATGGGGGTTATTGGAAGGAACATCAAAATATATGATGAAGTCCCCCAGTGGGAGGGTAAAAGTTGAGTTGATAAAAATTCTAAGCAAGTACCAAACTGGTTGATCACAGTAATCAAAATTTTGACAGCATCATATGAGACAGACTGATAAACTCAATTTCAAAGGATGAGAGGTTGCTAAATGGCAGAGAACAAGGAGAATATCAACTCCTTCTGGGTGGCTCACTGGTATTAAAGAATATGAGAGGAGGAGTATCCAGCACTGTTAACAACAGAATAGAGTTTTTGAAAGGAATAATGGAAAGGGAAGGCAGAGGAAACAATAACTGTGTATCACTGGGTTGAAAAGGAAAGAAAATATGAATCTGATAGCCAAAGGACTGAGGTTTGTTTGGTTAAAAAGAACTGAACTGGATAAGGATAAGAATACAAAAAAAGGAATGAAAAAGATGTTTGCAATTCTAAATCACTGGGGTTAGAAGAATATTCAGTGTAAATTCAGTAGCCATAGGTCCCAAATGTTGGGAACTTCTATCTTTTGGGATCCTGTATCAATGGAAGATAGCACAATGTCCCAATCTGGAAGAATGATGACTGTTCTAATTCTTTTATAGACCCATAGTGGATAAATTACTTTTAAGCCTTAAACTGATATGAATATTGTGCTGCTATTAGATTTCCTTCTGAGAGGACCCAGTATAATTCCCTGCCTGGCAGTACCTAATCCCAAATATCTCTTTTTTCTTGCTGTTTTGTTTTTAGCTACTAATTTGCTATCTGCTTCCAGTATCACTTCAGTTTACAGCTTCTTAGAAGAGCTGAGCTGAAAGGGAAAAATTAAAGGTGTTCAAAGATGACCAAGCTGTTTGTATCCACTCATAAAATAAATCTAGTAGAACTGATTTATTTATTTATCACTTTTATAGGTGAGGAAAACAGCCTCAGAGAAATTAAGTAACTTGCTTATCCATTCAAACATCAACCAAGAAGTATTTATTAAGTACCTAGGCATAAGATACAAATACAATTACACACAAAGTCACAGAGATATTAAATATCAAAGGCAATATTCAACTCCAGGGTTTCCAGACTATCACTACACATAATGCCTAGGGACTGACACTTCCAGGAATCTTAGAATATGGGCTACCTGAAAGAACATGATAATTTGAGTTGGTCTGAATCTGGGGATTAACTGTTAGTATTGGGTCCCCTTCTTTCCTAAGATCATTTTCTTTTCAATTCTTGGCTTAGTTCCTCTTAGATCTTACTCCATGGAGTGTCAGCTTCTTCAGATCTTATCTCTGATTGAACCTCATTTTGCCCAAATTCTGATTTTCTTATTTAACTGCTAGTTCTAAAGAAGTAATCTAGACTCTAATCGAAATCATTTCTAATTTCCTCTAGTGGTCAACCAAACAGAACAAGTATGAGACTTGGGAAAGGTACCAAAATTAATTTCTTTGATTACTTCCTGTCCCTAAACAGTTCAAAATGTTGTTAATAGATTCCCTATATGCCAACATACCTAGTAAAAATCAATACTCTTTATGAAATTCCCCCCACCTCCAGCACTGGGTTTTAATTGAGACTTCCCATTAACCCATTCCCATGACTGCTAATATTTACCAACACACTCTTGCCCCTTTTGCCAACTTCTACCTGAATTCACATCAAGGAAAAACTTCATTAGCTCCATTTAAACAATTTCAACTGTGAACTTCTTACTATAGTCATTCATTAATTAAAACAACCTGACTCTATCCAAAGAGGCACTCTTTCAATTCATTCAAAACGAATTTGAAGCCTCTTTCCTTCAGTACAGCTTCCCTTAATTATTAAGTAAAAATTAAAAAAGCAAATTTTACCCTAAATATATTCCATACCCTCAAAAAGGACAAGAGACAGAATCAAAGAATGAACAGTTGTACAAAGAGAATAAAATTATTCTGTCTGGTAGCATTTAAAATGTAAATACTTAGAAGGTAGTAGCAGTGTCTTCTTTATAGCCTATAAAAAAGTACCAAACCCATAAACCACAGAATTACTGAAAACTTAAAAAAGTTAGCTTAGTCTTGAAGAGTAATGGATTGTGTGCTTTCTGTGGCCACAGCAGCACTTTGTCGAAATTGCTTTCTCTTAAATGCAGAATTATCCTTTTGTATAACACATATATAATTCCCAACCAAAGCCCATTTACCTAACAAAACATTAAAGAACCATATAGACACTGCCTTTCACTAAGGTTTGTCTATATAATTTTATATTCCTTTTGTTGTTGTCATTACAAATTCCAGAATAGACTGGTTTAATCACCCCTCACTCAGGCATATTTAGTCTTTGCTTTGGGAATCTATATAATCAGTATTCACATCTTTCAGTTTGAGTCACTAGTGCCACTCAGAATTTCCATCACTGTCATATAGTCTGTGAGAGTAAAAGGTAACTGCAAAAATGAAAAGAAAATTAGCAAATATGAGTTCTAACTGAAAGCAAACTGGCTTGTTTTTTTCTCCTGGAGATATATTTAAATTTTCCAGGTTGCTAGAATATCATCCAGGGATGTGATTTTTTTAAAAGACAGCTTGTTACTGTTTTTCCTGGCTGAACTACAAGAAACAACAGTATGATCATATTTTAAGTTGCTTCTGTGTTTCTTTACAAGAAATTAACTGCAATCACTTAGTCACCGCAAACACTATATAGGCTTCCATTTTTTCATTAGAAAATGTCAGTCACTTCCAGGATTGTTTCAAACACCAAAATTTTACAATCCTACATTTCTATCCAAATGCATTTCAAATTATGAGCAAATGTTACAAATTACACCCTCAGATCACGTAGCCAAATAAAGTATAGCTACTAAAGTTTTCTCATAACAGAACTCACAAAATTATAGAAAAGGTGCTTCCAGTAAAATCTACTCTCTTACATCAAAGTAGTGATTTTTCTAAGTTATACTGGAGGTCTAATTAAATCATACAGATCTCTAAGAAAGGCTATTTTACAATCATCCTCATTAAGAAGTAATGCTAAAACACTATGTGCTTCAACTAGGGGCAGAAATAATCTGTATATATGACTTCCTTTTGGCAATGATAAAATTTCTTCAATATTATAATGTATCTGTATTCTAATCTCTTTAGATATTCCCATTAAAGATGATAACAGCCAATCTAAGCTTTTCCATCTTATGTGACTCTTAACATGTTCTCCTATAAGTACATGATAGGAGGTCTACCAAATGTAATGGAATAATGTTTTTTATATCTCTGCAACATAAAGAAAATACCAATAGAACACTTAGGCTTTTCACCCGTTATCCCTCACATGACCAATTCATTTTTTCTCCCTATAACATTTTCCTGATGACATCGTTTATTCCTGTTTTTTGAAATTCCTCACTGGCTATATGCTACAACTTGCTCACAACCACAATGCTCCTCTCGACGGTCCTCTGTGTGATAGTCATTTTCAATTCTTCAGACTTCTGTGATCATGAGTCAGTCACACAAAAGTGGCAGAATGCTGGCAATGAAAGACAATCCTTTGTTTCAGAGAGAATTCTGAGATCATTAAAGAAGGTTTGTAATTTTCTGAAGGCAATGTAGTAAATACCTTTTCAGTTTAAATTTGGGCCCAACTCACTGTCCATGTGGATCATGGACAATAAAGGTATTCATAAGTTCTTTATATTATATATTCAACCGCATGTAATAACATGGGAAATAGACAATCTTCATTCACTTGGTCTTTCCTATATGGATTATTGGACCAACCTGGAGGTGGGGGTGGGGGGTGTGAAGGGTGTAAGGAAGGGATAGGAACTAGACCTGTGATTTCACTGATATAGGGAATTCCTGAGTGAGCATACACCCTTTACCAATGCTGTTTGGCACCTTCTCAGCAAATTAGTCTTAGAGAATAACAAGCATGGAAAGATTAAGTGTTAAGTGTCTTACTGAGGGCTCCACAATCAGTATGTGTCAATGGTAGGACATGAGACTAGGTTTTACTATTTCAAAATCTGTTCTCTGTAGACTATGCCATACTGCCTCTTGAGCCAAACTCAACTGATAAAAATTCAATTAAATTCAACAAATATTTATTAAGTAATACTGTATAGAAAACACTATGCTACACACTGATTTAGCTTTGATAAGATAGTGGAACTGAATTCAGGGAGCTTATACCTAAAGAAATGCACTGCACACACAAATAAGTTGGTTTTTTTAAATGTTTAATAAATATAAGATAATAAGGAGTAACTTTAGAAGTGCCAATAATTAATTCAGTATTAATGTGACATGTTAACTCTGAGATGCTTGTGGAATATATGTTTTGTCAGCAAAAGATCTGAAGCTCAAATCAAAGGTCAAGTCTACAGATAGATATTTAGAGGTCCTCTGCTTAAGGGTGTAGTCAAAACTATGACTAATATTGTCAAGACAGAAACTAAAAATACAAAATCCCACTTTTAAAAATTTATACAAATACAATCTAGTTAACACTTTCATGAATTTCCCCATAAAACAAAACAAAGCAAAACCTTAAAGCTATAAAAGCTCACATTTGTATAGCTCTCTATAAATAGTTCCAAAGCACCTTACATATAGATCTTCATGATAATTTTATTAGTAGACAGTGTATTGTTATCAATATCTGTAAGATAAAGAAAATGGTACTCAGGTTTATCTGAAATGTTAACCCAGATCTTTTGAAAACACATACTTCTCCCCCTAAATTGTCTTAATGTGTTAATGGTGTAATAATGGTTTCAGTAATGGTTACTGAAAAAAAAATGTGAAGGCCATCCAAGACTACCTATATTAACAAATTTAGTGTGAAAAACAAAGGAGATTCGTCCTGTACCCTACATTAATCAAATTACTTATGGAATACAGACATATTTTGTATAACTTTACCCCAACCAATGTACTTTCAAAATAATATTGTCAATACCAAAATGAATGTCATATCACATTTAACTAATAAGAAAAATAGTTTTTATTTATAGCACTATTCCTATGGAATTAACTGTCCAATGTAATTATTTTTCCTAACATATATCTTGATGGAAATAGCTAATAATAAATAGAAAAATAAGTGTGCTCAATTCAATTAATCGATCAACAAGAATTTATCAACAAGAATTTATTAAGCACTTAAAATAATTTCAAGTCAGAGGCAGGAAACAGGAAAACATAACTCTAGATGCCTGGGGTAAAAGGAAGGGTGGTACAAAGACCAACTGACAGGATGAGCTCTAGAGGAGTTAGAGAGAAAGCTGCAGCAATAAAACCCTACTGGCAAGCAGCAGGTTAAACATAATTTCCTCTAAAGTCTTTTCTTTAACCTCAGGATTTATAAGTGTTCATTTTAAAACTGGCTCTAAATGAAAAAAACTCATCAGTACTCTCAAGATCATACATAATGTACTAAATTAAGGGCATAGAGAGAAAGGCAAAGGATCTGGAACCTGGTAGACCTGGAATCAAATCCCTTCTCAGATACATGCAAGCTCTAAGGACTCCACCCCAGGCCAAACCTCAATGGAATGAAAAATGAAAACTCTATCAATGCAAACAAGGAAAAATCTGTCTAAATTCCTTCCTCAACAACTAACAAGTTTCCCCTGGTCATATTCCCCCCATCTCAGTTACTCTGAACCCCTATAGTAACCATTCAAACCTCATTCTCCATCACCCGCCCCCATTGACCCACCTTAATTCCAATGGCTGTGAACTCACATCCTCTACCCAATGACCCACTCAAAAGGTACTCACCTCTTTCACTGTGCCCTACAAAATGCAACATAGGCAACAAACTTACTTTTATCTTAAAGCTTTTTGCTCCCTCCTCATGACACAGCCTCCCTGCCCACCCTTTCCAGCACTGATTGCACTTTTTGATTCATTCCTCCTCATCTCACATCACCCAGCTATTTTCTTCCGCTCTTTTTCCTGCTTCATCCTGAACTCATATAAGGAAATGGTCCTTCTCCCTGCCAAGAGTAACTTCTACATTCACAAATCATTTTACTCTCCCATTCTCTTCAGCAAACTGACCCATCTCTCATCCCCACTCTCTCATTTACCTTCAATCTCCCTGTCTACTACTTCCCTAATGCCTACAAACATACTCATGTTTCCCTTATGCTCAGAAAAATTTCATTTGAGCCATTACATCTAGCTATCATTCCATAGCTCTCATCCTTTTTGTGACTTAAACTTCTTGAGAATGACATTTACACTAAGAGCCTCCAATAGCATTTCTCTTCTTAATTCTCTAAGAAATTGGCTTCCAACATCATTCAATTGAAATTATTCTCTCCAAAGCTACTATGCTTCCCTTAATTTCCAGATTTAATGACCTCTTCTCAATCCCTATCACTCCTGACTTCTCTACAGCCTTTGACACTGTCAATTACCCCCTTCTTGATACTCTTTTTTTGTTTTTAGCTTACTACCCTCCCCTAGATCTCCTCCCTGCCTGATTGCACATCTTGTCTCCTTTGTAGATCTTTATCAACGTCATGTCTGCTATGTGGCCCTCTTCTTTCCTCCCTCTATTCTATTTCACTTGGTGACCTCATCATCTCCCATAAATATAACAGTTAAGTTGATGATTATTAAATTTATTTAAAGAGCCATGGCCTTTCTCTTGACCCTCCAGTTTTCAATCTCCAACTGCCTATTGGACATCTTGAATTGGACATCTCAGAGACATCTTAAACTCAACCTGTCCAAACCTGAATCCCTTATTTTTTCCCCAAGCCCTCTCTCTCCTCCTAACTTCCCTGTTACTATTGAGCGCACCACCATCCTTAAAGGCACTGAAGCTTGCAATCTCAGTATCATCCTTGACCCCTCACTCCCTCATATAAAATCATTTATAATGTTCTGTCACTTTTACCTTCATAACAGTTTTAATCTAAGACCCCTTTCTCGTCTCTGACTCTATCACCGCCACAGTGCAGGCCCTCACTACCTCAGGCCTGGACTACTACAATAATCTGCTGCAATAGCCTATAACTACCACAAATTTCTAGCCATTCTAGCCTATTCTCTATTCAGCTGTCAAAGTAATCTTCCTAACAAAGCAAACTTACTCAATAAACTCCAATGATTCCCTATCACATCCGGTATCAAAAATATAAAATCCTGTATTTGGTTTTTAAAGCCCTTTATAACCTGCCCATAAACCTTTCTAGTCTTACACCATATTTTCCCCTTCCTCCCCCACCCCCATATACCATAAGATCCAGTAATCTTGGCCTCCTTGTTGTTCCTTGCACAAGATATTTTTCCAGACTCCAGGGATTTTCAATGACTGTACTTCATACCTGGAATGCTATCTCTTCTCATCTCTACCTCCTGGCTTCAAGTCCTAGCTAAAATCTCACTAAAAAGTAAGAGTCAAGGAGTCTTTCCTGAACCTCCTCAATGACACTGCCATCTGCTGATTATTTCCAATTTATCCTGTATATAGCTTGTTTGTCCATAGTTGTTTAGGTTAGACTATGAACTCCTTCATAAGATGGGATGCCTTTAATGTTTTTTGTATCCCTGCTACTCAGCATAGTGCCTTAAACATAGTAAGTTCTTAACAAATGTTTAAAGACTGATTGACCCCAAGCAATTTGTTTAAATCATCAGTGACCTAATCTCCTAATCTACAAAACTAGAGAAATAGACACTATGACCTCTAAGGTTCCTTCCAAATTTATATCTATGATCCTTTGAGTAAAAAGCTATGTTCAAGGCCTCTATAGTAACATCTTTTGAAATTACTAAAACATGAACAGCAAAAACAATTTCTGAACAAGAGATATAGATCTTATTGATCTCCAAAAGAAAATTGTGCTGAAATTTTCCATCTAAAATGAGAGCTGAAACACTCAGAATATAACAATGGATAAAATAATATAAACTATATCTGGAATGGTACATTAGAAAGAGGGCTGAATTTGGAATAAGAGGACCTAGGGCTAAACAGTGGGTCTGTTAATACGTGATCCTTATACACTAAGTTTTCTCATTTAGAAAAGACAGAATTCGACTAGAGCTTTAAGTAAGGTCTCCAGCTCTAAATCTATGATCCTAATATATGATAAGGCTGAAATATAATAAAGTCATGACAAGTCAAGAAGCATATGTGCCACTATGCTATGTGCCAGGAAGCATACTAAATACTGCAATATGAAGAATGCCACCCCATCTCCCACAACAGTTTCCTATTCTCAAGGCATTCACAGTCTAAAATGGGAGGCAACATGCAAAAACAAGATATAGACAGGATAATGTGGGGATAAACTTAAAGGACAGGGACCAGCAATGAAGGACCTTGAGGAAGACTTCCTGTAGAAGGTGAGATTTCAACCGGAACTTGAAGAAAAGGTAAGAGAAAGAGATGAGGCATGACAGTGTCCAAACAACTTCTATATTTCAAAACTGATGTGAAGAGGCATTTTCTCTGATTCTCATGACCTCTCAATCCTTTTTAAAGGAAGCATGTATAACAGATAAAATAATTTCTGCTATCTCTACTCTCTAAGCCAACAAGAATCTAAATGAGGTTAAAATAACAGTTAAAAAATTAACTAACGATAAGAAGGCTAATAATCCCTAACCTCTAACACATTCACTCAAGACCCTATCCTTCACCACCCACTACTCCAAGAGCATATTTGCATAAGCCTACTCAGAAACATGCAAAAGGGTTCAACTCTACACCACTCCCACTCTTTACAATGCCAGGAAAATACAAAAAGCAACAATATGGCAGCACTCAATGACCCAAAAGAGCTGAGGTGCAGCACATGTGCCATGCTTGTGGCACTCCACTAAGCCTGAGGGAAACAGCCCAGCATCCATCTGAGGCCAGTTATAATCCCCCACACCTCACATAGGGCAGAGACTTAGACTAGTGAATCATGAATTACCCAACAAGGAGAGAAACTGAGATTACTTAAAGGTCCAGACCTCAGTGAAATCATTTCAAATTAAAGGAAGACATAAAAGGTGAGCAATAAAGGAATATAAGGACAAAAGTCTAAAATGACTATAAATCTCATGAGCAAGAAAATGCAAAGACCTCAAAGCATAAATAGATGAACCAAATGAAAAAATATTAATAATAGGATGTAATATGATCTCCAGATAAGCTAAGAATCTGGATACATATGAATAAATATTGTAGACAAAGGAAAATTTTACAACATCTGATGAAGCAGAAGAACCTCTGGATTCCAAAGAGAGACTGGAATCACAGCAGGATGTGCCTGAATGGCTTAAAAGGGAAATAATAATTGTGAAAGAATAGTTGGGCTGCATAGAAGAAACAATTGGTGGAAAAGAAAACTAGAATCTACAGCAGCAAGTCTCACCAGAAAATCGAGAGAATATTTGATTAAGAACACAAATACATGAAAGTAAAGAACAAGAAGAGAACCAAAAAAGAAATATCATTAAAAGAAAATATGATCTCCAAATAAGCAAAGCATATTGCTCTTGAAGATAGGTCACATGGAGTCAAGTTAAAGACTGTAAGTGTTCCGGAAGAACACAAGACAGCATTCCAGACTTGAAGGACATTCAGGGAAAATTCACAGAGGCACAAGATATAGTGTAGTGTGCAGAAACAAACAGCAAGGAGGCCAGTGTCAGTGGATCTCAGAGCACATATAAAGGGAAAAAGGTATAAAAAGACAGGGAAGGTTAGAGAGTGCCAGATTAAGAATGGATCTGAAATCAAACAGAGGAGTTTATATTTGATCCAGGAGGAAATGTGGGATTGATGGAGTTTACTGAATGGAAAAAAATACATACTCAAACCTAAGTGTTAGGAAAATTCAAGAGTTGAGAACCGAATGGACTAGAGAGTGCCTTAAGACAGGGAAACTAATCAGAAAGCTAGTACAATAGTCTAGTAGATAATGAAAGCCTATATGAGGTTGGAGGCAATATCAGAAGAGAAAGTAAGTACATACAAGAGATACTGGGAAGGTTGAATTCACAACACTTGGCAACAGATTTGATATAAGGGATGAGAGAAAAAAAGTACAATACAGCAACTAGATTGCAAGCCTGGCTAACTAGGAGGATGATAGTACCCTGGACAGTAAAAGAGAAGTCAGGAAGAAGGGATGATCTCAAAGGAAAAATGAGTTACGTTTGGGAGATGTAGAGTTTAAGATGTCTACAGGGCCTCCAGAACAACATGTCCTATAGGAAGTAAGAGATGTAAGACTGGAGGTCAGCAGAGTGGTTAGGACTATATAAGAAGATCTGAGAATCTCCTGCATAGAGATAATAACTGAATTCATGGGAGCTGATGAGATAACCAAATGAAAAGAGTATAGAGGGAGAAGAGGGCTCAGGAAGAGGCCCTAAGGGGCCCACATTGCTAGCAGAAGCCACCAGACCAAAGAACAAACACAGAAGACTGAGAAGCAGTTGGATAGGAAGATGGAGAGCCATGAGAATGTAGTAGCCCAAAAAAAGAGAAAAAGAAACAGAGAAGGAAATATCTAGGTACATGTGGCCTCAAGGCCATAGGTTCCCCATCCCTGATCTAAGAAAATGATCGACACTGTGAAAGGCTGCTGAGAAGTCAAAAAAAAAAGACTATAAAAATTTTTTTAGCATTATATTTGGCAATTAAGAAACAGTAACTTTGGAGAGTGCAATTTCAGTTGAATGATGAAGTCAGAGGCTCGACAGCAGAATTAGGAAGTGAGAAGAAAGGAAGTAGAAACACCTATTGTAGACAGTTTTGCCTTCTCAAGGGGGTTAGCAAGGAAAGGGAGATTGGATGATAGCTAGCAGGGATGGATAGATCAAATGCGGGCTTTTTGAGTAGGGAGAGATGTGGATGGGTTTCTAGGCAATAGGGAATCATCCCTAAAACAGGGAAATGAAATATTAGTGAGTGGGGTAATGAAAGATGCAATCTTCTGTATAGAATAGGATTACTTATGCATGTAAAAGGGTCTGCCTTGGCAAGGAGAGGAGCTACTTCTTCATATGAAACAAGTGAAGTAGATGATAATGGTAGGAGGAATATGAATGATATAAGATGAGGAAGAAATATGAAGGAGCTCTCAGCAAATGATTTTAATTTTTTCAGTGAAACATGAAGCAACATTCTTAGTGGTGAGGATGGGGAAATGGGAGCTGTGAGAGGTTTGAGGAGGCATGAAAAGGTTTTAGAGTTGTTATAGTGATTGGGACAAAGAATCAATTAAGGGAGTGTAAAAGCATTGTCATGCTACAATTAGGACCCAGTTGAGATTATGTAATATACAAATCTGTAGCAGATTCAGTCATCATGGTTCTGTGATTTTTCTCACTATTCTGTTAGCAGCACACGTGAAGAAGCAAAAGCAAAGGAGAGAGCGAGACTTGGCAGACAAAGATAAGTGTTAAGATAAGGTAGCACAGGACTCAATAGAAGAAGAGTGTACATTTGAATTGATTCATCAAAGGGTACAGATAGGAGCAGTCACTGAGTGATGGTGGTAGAAAGAAAGCTTTAAGGTAGCAATGGGAACAAGGAGAATTCTGACTTCCACACCAGGGGAAATGAAGACATGAGTGAAAGAATAGCCGTTGTTAGAAAGGGTGACTAGGGAGGGTATGCCATCAGGAGGGAGCCAGGGCTCCATGAGTACAATAAGATGGAATGAATGGGGAAGGAAGGTTTTGAGATAAAAAAAAGTTTGTTATCTAGAGAGCACAGTGGAAGGAAAGAGGAGTAATTTTAAGGTGCCACAATGGGGAGTTCACCTGAGACAGATGGGAATAAGGAAATAGCCAGTGTGGGACAGAAAACAAGATCTGAACAATGAAAGCAAGGGGTTCAGGATTACTGAAATAAGTAAGATACGACAGGGTGGAGGTAGAGTAAGTGAAGAGGGCGTTCTGATAGGTTTTCAGAGTTCCCAGAGGTTCAGTCTCAGGGTAAAGTTGTCCTAGCATCTCAGGAGGAGGTGTAAATACGGAAGAAGAGGAGGAGAAGAATTACCCCCCCAAAAAAGGGAGAAGAGCAAGGCAAGCAGCTACAGTTGTAAGAGGCCCGAAGCAAGATCAAATAACTGAATCAGGGAGACTAGGATTCTCCTCTCTTTCCCAGGCAGGCAAGACAACCACATTGAGCTATACAGAACCAGGAATACAACCACAAAGTTAACTTGCCATTTCTCAATTATTCATTGGAATAAAGTTAAATGAGAAGGCCACTCTTCTTGTTCTAACAGACAGGAAAACAAATAATCATGACTGAATACTTTGAATCTAAGGACTACATAAAATCAAATTTAAATGTACTCATAATTCAAAGGACCTGCAAAAGATCTTGGGGTTTTTTTTCCAATAAACTTTATGAATATGCTTCCAGAAAACTAACGAGCTGCTGCCTCTAAGCCAGCTATTTCTTGCAATCTTGGAGTTCTCACAAGGAAACAGATAGTATAATGTGCCAGTATCACTATAGTCTGAGGCCAAAATCACTTCGCTTTGTAGCCAATTTCCTCTCAATACATTTTAGTCAAATTTCTTCAAATTATGCTTGTACCATATTGGTTTATATGGCAAAACTAAACTAGATTGAAGTTGTATATGGAATATATATATATATACATACACACACAAAGATATATATATGTATGTGCATGACTATATATACACACAGAGATCTATGCATGTCTGTGCATGTGTATGTATATATATACACACACATATATATATAATTGTTAATGAATATCAATAAGCTGTATCTATATAGAGGAGTTAGATTAAAAAGTTCCCACAGAATGGTATATAAAGATTTCATCAAATTTAGGAGGATGATATGTATATATAGGTTGTATATAAGTATATACATATATATGAATATACACATATATAAAGAGAAAAAAGGTTTTTTTCCTAGAATATTTATAACCATATGCCTTTAATATACAGTTTGTGATTTTTTTGCTCTTCAGTAAAATCTGTTATAGAGCATTCTGCAGGAAATCTATTCACCATAATTACTATATATTTATAATACAATCAAAATAGACTGAATTTCCAACCAACATTTATTTAGCACCCAATGAACCCTAGACTATGCATTGTCCAAGAATGCCTCTGAATTACAAAGCAGGAATCTATTATGCCTATGTCTGTATCTGGATAATCAAAAATTATATTTAATCAAATTATATTGCTTTTGCCAAAATATGAAATTTCTATACACCTATATAATGAATAATATTAAAACTGACATTTAGAGAGAGCTTTTAGGCTCTGTATATGTCAGGATGTTATGAATGAATGAATAAGCATTAAGCATTCACTATGTACAAAGCACTGCACTAAGCATTTATGGTACAAATGGAACAATAGGAGAGCACCAGCTCTCAAGTGGCTCATATTCTAACTATCAGGGAAAGCTAAACATATAGGAAGAAAGCTAAATCAGATGGAAAGACTCCATGCCTCTTAGGGCACAACAGCAGAACAAATTACATTTTCTTTAATACTGTTTCCATTAATAAACTCATATTTATTGAATTATTTGAAGGTGCCAAGAAATCTGATGCTGAAAACTCTTATTTATTCATGAGTTTTTTACAGAAGATGAGATGGCCAATGATGGCTGAAAAACCTGAGACAGCTGATCAGTCATATCTCCCAAAGTGTGATGTGTCACCAGTCACCAAAAGGTGACTGAGCTGACTACAGAGCATGTGGTTCATAGGGTGCGATTGCTCCTCAGCCTCTTGGGCTTACAAGTTTGGCAGCTGGTCAGCTGCTAGTGGTAGTGGTACCAGGGATAGCAGGCCCTATTTCAAAAAGGCACTGATCTATGGGATGGTGCCAGAAAGGGTTAGAATAGAAAGAGGCATTTAAGCAGAAGTTATTTATTACGTACTACCCTAGAAAATGGTTGTGGGATCAGGCTGTAGGCGTGGATGGGTGGTCTGAAGACAATGGTGTTCCCAGGGTTCTTGGGCCCATTTATTTGCCTATAGGTGGCAACTAATCTGCAGTTGGTGTTGGTGGTAGCTAGGATGACTGCCCCTTTCTCTACAAAGACTGCAACATCATCTTCTTCATCTCTGACTCATACAATAACTTAATTCACTAAGTCAACAAGCAGTTAATAAGTGTTTAATATATGCCATGCATGGTACGAGGGAAGACAATAAATAAAAGTGAGTTGAGAAGCAAGAGAAGGTATCCATGTGAGGACATGGAGAAGAAAAAAGAGTCAGGAACTGCTCCAGAAGAGGGGTGAAACAGTAAATATGGGGCTAGATGAGGCAGCAGGGGTGAAGAGATCTTTCCAGGTAAGAAGTCCACAAAGTAGGAGGCAACTTCCAGGATGAAAAGGCTCCTGGAATATGGAGAAGTGCAAGTGGCAGAAGGGGAAGATGAGGTAGATAAAGGGGAAGGGGAGGGAAAAAAGACGGAGAAAGAGGGAGAGGGGAAATGAAGATCGTAAGTGATGTTTCCGTGACTATTGCCCATCAGGCAATGGGGTTCAAAAACATAAAGAGACATGTGAGAAGTGAAGATTCAGTTAAAAAGATAGTAGACAACCTGAATATCAAAGTTCACCTCATAAAAAGTTGGAGAAGAATGGAAAGAGGCACTTTACAAGTACAAGAGGGAAAACTCTTAACCAAGGGATATAGGAGATCATGAAAGAAATAATAAACAATTCTAAGAATATAAATTATAAAGTTTTTGCATGAATAAAATCAATACATCTAGGGTAAAAAGGAAAACTGGGTGGGGGGGAAATCTTTGTATGAAATATCTGATAAAATTCTGACAACCAAGATAACTGGAAGTTAACACAAATATTTAAGATCAAGAAGCATTCTATCAAGAGGTATTTTGTCAATTTTCCAAAGAATTGTAAATTCAAATTAGGGAAGTTGGACTACAGTAGATGAACTGTTAAATGTGGCCCATTCTAGCTCCAGATCTATTATCTCAAGAAAAACCATAACAGAGACTGAACCAAAACACTAATAAAAAAGAAATGCAAGGGAGCAAGATATTGACAGAGATTCTGTTGGTTAAAAAAAGATATGAATAATAATTTATTTTAAAAAGACAAAGTATGTTGTAAACTTTAAATTTCCATATAAATATTAGCCATTAATCTATAGCCTATTTCAAACTATTTCTATCAAATGACTGAAATAGGTATCCTACAGGATTTAAAGACAAAAGATTAGCAATTTTTATTAAAGTTATTGTATACAATTTACAATAACTGGACAGTGTAGAGAGGATTCCTGATAAGGTATAGAGTGGATCTCTGAAGTCCTCTCACTTGCCAAGACTGCATGACTTCTACATTTCCTTCTTTTTACTTTCTGAGACTGGCCTTGTCCTCAAGTGGTACAATTAAGGGAAATTATGGTATTTGTTTGCTTTTTTTGTAAATATCATTGCTATACATAGACTAATATCAGCATAGAATGGAAAAGTAACAGAAAAGTCTCCTAGTACAAATTTTCTACTGTCTTTTAAGGAATGCTGTCTACAATTTACCCTTAACAAGTAGCCATCTAGCATATACATGTAATATTCATGGGGAAAACTCATTTATAGGATGACAGGTCACAAATTTCGAATGTAAGGGATGACGAAAGGTTATCTAATTTAACCACTTCATTTCACAAATGAAGAAACTGAGGTTCAGAAAGACAGGTGACTTTCCCACGGTCAAACAACTATAAAGTGGGGACTTTGAACCCAGTTCTTAACTTCAATTATACCAGTTTATCTACTACAATGTTGCCTCTAACACTTTCTCATTTAGGAAACAGCTTTAAATTTCTGAAAGAAGCTTAATGTTTTGCATAGGTGTAATTTCATCTTTTTCACCATCTTAACTTAAATCTATTTTGTAAGAGAAAGAGATGTATGATTTTGGAAAGCAAGTCAAAATCAATTCAAGACTACAACTATGAATTACAAAGGATTTCATTGGATGGGCCTAAGTTGAATTGGCAATTTCCTCATCGGCTTATTTGTAGGTTTAAAAATCTTGGCTCCTCAAGGCTTCTGTGGGGGCTGTAGTTTGGCATGCAATATCAGCCGGATGCAGAAAATTTCACTGAAACTGTTTTTTTAAGCTAAGGTTTGCTTTTTAAAATGTTGGAAAAAACATACATTGGAATTGGGTTCAAAATTTGTAATAGTATTTTGCTTTTTAATGTGCTCAAATCTGCAGGCATCCAAGTTCTATTACAAAATAAGTTGAAAGATTTTTTTAAAAAACCTTCAACCAGTAATATAACATCACTATGTAAGCCTAAACAAATTCCTAACAATCAACACAAATCTCTTAAAATTAAGCAGGGAAGTCAAAGGACTCCATCAGAAAAAACAATGAAAAAGACAGGTTTTTTACTAATCTTGCTTAAGTTGTGTCATCCCTGTAGAATTCATTCCAGAAAGCTCAATGCAAGAACAACATTTATAGCAGTTGCCACCTGAGTATATCTTTTCCTTTAGCTGCTTTCCCCAATAACTTCTTGGAATCATGATCTAGATAATCATCATTACCCAAAAGGTGACCAAAACTGGAATGGAAGGAGATAGGCAGGGGAAAAATATCTAGATAGGTAAAAGCAGGAACCATCAACCCTAATGACATCTAGAGACAAGGGAATTTCTGCCTTCCTTAGGTCAATTTCTTTAAATGGGATGGGTCCATTCATAAGGCAGTTGGAAAAGAATTTGAAGTCCTGAGATACAAGCTCCCACTAGAATTACAAAGCCTACTTCTCAGTATACCAAGTGGACAGCAGCATCTGCTTGGTCTTCTTCCAAGATAAGTGATCAGCTAGATGACAGTGGATAGAGCACTGGGTTTGGAATCAGGAAGGCTCATCTTCAGGAGTTCAAATCCATATGTGACCCTGGACAAGTCACTAACCCTTATTTGCCTCATTTTCTTATTTGTAAAATGAGCTGGAAAAAGAATGGCAAACCACTCTAACATCTTTGCCAAGAAAACCCCAAATGGGATCACAAAGAGTCAGACATCACTGAAACAACTGAACAACAACGGCCCTGTAAGAGGTCAGGTCTATCATACTCTATCTAGAACTTCCTGGGAGAATGTATCAACAATCCATTGGATCCACAAGCTGCTGAGCTCTGGAAACTTTTAAAAAGTACCTGCAGGAAGCCTATATGAAGCAGGAAACTAGCAAACACCCTGAACCTTGGCTGCCCAGCTCCTTTACCTCAAAAGCTTCTACCATCATCCCTATCTATCTCTCAAATAGTCACCCATGGCCTTTGAAAGAGTGAGTGTGCACACATGCGCATGTATGTGTGCATCTTCTTCCCTCTTATGACTTCTCTTTTCCTTCTTCTGTACAAGACTCTATATCATACATTGCTTTTTCTTTTTTTAAACAAAGTCTCTTTTCCAGATCTCATCATAGATGTATAAATAAACTGTTTTATTTAAAAAAAAAAGAATAGAATTTAAAGAAAAGACAAGTGCGTCTAGAACTATATCCCAAAGAGATCATAAAAACAGGAAAGGCTCCCACATGCACAAAAATATTCATAGCAACTCTCTTTGTGGTGGCCAAGAACTAGAAATCGAGGGGATGCTCATCAATTGGGGAATGGATGAACAAGTTGTGGTATATGAATGTAATAGAATACTGTTGCGCTATAAGAAATGATGAACAGGAAAACTTCAGCAATGCCTGGAAGGACCTATATGAACTGATGCTGAGTGAAAGGAGCAGAACTAGGAGAACTTTGTACACAGCAACAACCACAGCGTGAGAGGAATTTTCCTGGTAGTCTTAGCCTTTCACAGCAATGTAAGGACCTAAAAAAATTCCCAGTGGACTCGAGGCAAAATGCCTTCCACATTCAGAAAAGAACTATGGAACTGGATCACAGAATGAAGCAGAACATTTTCTCTTGTGTTATGTTTGTTTTGTTTTCATGGTTTCTTCCATTCATTTTAATTCTTCTATGCAATATGACTAAGGTAAAAATGTACTTAATAAGAATGGATGTGTAGAACCTATATAAGACTGAATGCCATCTCAGGGAGAGAGAGGGGAAGATGAGGGAGGGAAGGGCA
This sequence comes from Bettongia penicillata ogilbyi, assembly GCA_023548195.1. Lineage (NCBI taxonomy): Eukaryota > Metazoa > Chordata > Mammalia > Diprotodontia > Potoroidae > Bettongia > Bettongia penicillata. The sequence continues at coordinate 8,982,390 of JAJHZJ010000292.1, forward strand.
CAAAATCTAAGATATATGGAAGTGATTGTAGAAAACTAAAAACAAATATATTAATTTTTTAAAAAATTTTTTTAAAAAAAGAAAGAAAAAAAGACAAGTAGGGATGCTTGTGCTTTATATCTCTCCTTCACAAGATCCCACAAGCCAAGAGCACACAGAGGGAAAAACTTATCATGTGTAAACATGTTTCTTTTATGGCCTGAGTTCTGTCAGTCCCCCCAGCTGGAGGGTATTCACACTACTCTGCTGAGCAGTGAGTTCCCAATTCATTCATCTGGTATGATTGAGAAGCATTGAACCTTATTATCTACCTTGCCACAATGACTTTCAGTCCTTACCATCTGCTTGCCACTTCTCCCTGCAGATATCTGGGCACTGCCATCTTTCCTGCCAATGCACCCTAAGGATATTAGCTTCCCCATCCATTCCATAGTTCCACCACAGACCTTTCCATGAACACTCCTTCCCAATTAGAATGTGAGCTCCCTGAGAGGAGGGACTGTCTCATTTTTCTGTTTTTATTACAGTACATTAGCAAAGTGTATAGGACAAAGTGCTTCAACTTTTCATTCATTCATTCATTCATTCATTCATTCATTCATACATGAAACAAAGGACTTCTGAGCAGATTCATATATTCTTAGGCCATAAGATAAAGTACTAGTACATGCAATACAAATGATAGAAGTTATACTTCTCATATCTTTGGGCACACATGGCTCAACACCATTTCTGCAAATGACCTTTAAAAGGTGAAGCTATAAAAGGCATATATGAACATTTCTTGAATTCTCAACATCTCAAAGGGAAACTTTTTTCTTCAATTACTAATGTAATAAAATTTCAATTCCTTAATAATTCATGAGAGAAGGTAATAAAGTAATGTATGAAGAGAAATGTGTATAAATTTTAAAAATCATCAGAATGAGTAAATGTTAGCTAGGACTCCACAACTAGGCATTCCACAGATTATTCACAATCTACTTCTCAAATAATCATACAAGTCAATAGGTGGGAAGATTTTACAAGTTAGTTACTCAAAATCTCTAGTTTGCTTAAAGAAACTAAAGTAGAGAGAGTTTTTAAAGACCTGCCCAAAGGCTAAAAGTTTTCTCTCCTAATACTATGTTTCATGAACATATATTCCTTCTATTACTGTTCATTCAGGAGGAAACAAAAGTGAGTAGGAGTTATCAAAGGCTGCAGTTTATCCAGATCAGGAGAGCAAGAAAATTTCACACCCTGACTTAAAAGGAAGCCACAGAGCTCCATTTGTTTTCTCAACTATATGCTATAAAGAGGCAATAGGAAGCCATAGCAGTTTACTGAATGAGGAGCAGGGGAGGGTCGGGCGAGAGTGTATGTGACATGGTCAGATCTACATTTTAATAAAATCAGCTTGTCAGTTGTACAGAGGATGAATGAGAATGAAACACTTGAGGCAGAGTTTAACTAGAAAACTATTATAGTAGTTAAGTAATAGTTAAGGAAAAGATGAGATCCGGAACTAAGGTGTTGGCTATATGAGTGAAGGTAATATTACATAAACAAGAGATAATGTGAAGGTTAAAGAAAAACAAGATGGAGGTGGAGGAGGTGAGGGAAGAGAGAGATGTGAAATGAGCAAGAATATGGAATGAAGGATGATACCAAGGTTGCAGTATTGGGAGGATGGTGATACCCTTAACAAGGATAGAGAAATTGAATAAAGATGAGTTTGGGGGAAAAAGACAAGAAAAGGGGATGAGTTCATATTTAGATAAGCTGTATTTGAGATGCCTATAAAAGAACTAGTAAAAAATGTCAGAAGGGCAGTTGGTGATATATGATGGAAGGTCAGGAGAGAGAAACACAGAAGCTGATGAGACCACCAAGAGAAGGAAAAAAAGGGCCCAGGAACATCCCTGGAAGATACTACAGTTAGGAAGTGTGACATAAATGATGAACAAGCAAAGGAAAGTGAGAAGGAACAGGTGGACACACAGGAGGAGAACCAAGAAAGAGTTGTATTTTGAAAATCTAACAGACAGTATACAGGAAAAGAAAGTTATCAGCAGTGTCAAATGCTGATGAGAGGTCAAGGAGGATCAAGATTGGGGAAAGGCCATCAGATTTAACAATTAAGAATTACTGGTAACTTTGGAGGGGGCTATTTCAGCTCAGTTTGGGAAGTCAGATTACAGAGAGTTTAGAGAAGCAAAAGCAGAAGTGCCAAGTCATTACACTGAGAGTTCCTAGAAGGCAGGGACTGTTTTTTTACGTTTCTTTGTATCCCAGTACTTAGCACAAAGTGTATGGTACATAGGAAGCACTTAATAAATGCATATTGACTGACTGACCAAATGCAGACAAATTTCTTAAGGGGCTCAGCCACAAAGCAGAAGATGGAAATATAAATATATATGTATGTCCATATCTATAAAATATATATGAGATGTATATAGAGATGGATATACACACAAATAGATTCACATAGATATACACATCTCTATCTCCCTCCTCCCTTTTATAGCTAAACTCCTCAAGAAAGATGTCTTTCTTGTGTTTATACATAAATGTATGTATGCATATGACATAAATATACACACATGCAATATGCGTAAGCATACTGTTTACTTATGACTATATACATATATATATGTGTGTGTTTACCTATACATATGTATAGTTCCATCCTTGCGTTTTATGGCTAAATTCCTTTAAAAACCATAAGCATATATGTATACACACACTCACACACACACACACACTTAAGAAAGGAGATAGAGGCATACCTCAGAGATACTGGGGGTTTAGTTCCAAACCACTGAAAGGGAATATAGTAATAAACCAACTCATGGGAATTTTGTTGTTTTCCCATACAAATACACACACACACACACACACACATACATTTTCCCAACATATAAAAGTTATGTTGACACTATAGTGTAGTCTGTTAAGTACGCAATAGTATTATGTCTAAAAAAAAAATGTACATAGCTTGATTTCAAAGTATGTTACTGAAAAAAAAATGCTAGCCACCATCTGTCCCCTCAGTGAGTTGTAATATTTTGACTAATGGAGGATCTTGCTCCACGTTGATGGCTTCTGACTACTCAGGGTGGTGGTTGGGGTGGCTATGGCAATTTCTTAAAATAACACAACAATGAAGTTTGCTAGACTGACTGATTCTTCCTTTTACATACGATTTCTCCATGTCACATGAAGCTGTTTCATAGCATTTTGTCCATAGCAGAACTTTCAAAATTGGAGTCAAGTCTCAAACCCTGCCACTGCTCTATCATCTAAGTTTATGTAATATTCTTCAATACTGCCATGTCTCAGGGAATAGGAAGGCCTAAGGAGAGGGAGAGAGAGAGGGGAATGGTCAATCAATGGAGCATCAGAACACACACAATGTTTATCAATTAAATTCACCTGTGTGGTTCATGGAGCCTCAAAACAATTACAACAATAATGTGAAAATCACTGATGAATTCTTCGTAGAAGATGGCAGAGTAAAAGCAGGGACTTGCTTAAGCTGTCTCCAAACTCCTTCAAATACCTGTAAAAAATGACTCTAAAATTCTAGAGCTAACAGAACCCATAAAATCAGAGTTAAACAAATCTCAAGCCCAAGACAGCCTGGAAATAGGACAGAAAGGTATATTACACTAGGCAGGGAGAAGAGCATAGTGCAGTGTGGGCCATGCCAGCAGAGACATGGCAGGAGCAGGCCTCAGGGTACTGAATCACTGGCAGCTGTGGCAGTTTCCAGACTTCTGAACCCACAAACACTAAAACCGGCATAGAAGGTCAGCAAGAAAATTCTGTGGGATCTTGCTGCTTCCAGAGCTCTGGGCCCTTGTAGGGTGGGGAATCGAGTATCTGATACAAAACCCATGAAACCTGGGACAGTATGCTCTCTCCCACATCCTCTGGAAGCTGAATCCTCCTACCTTGACAAAGGGTTAGAAAGTCAAGTATGTGACGGGGAAGATCAGCATACAGGGGGAAATAAATAAGACTAAAGAATCTTACTTTGGTGACAAAGAAGATCAAAACATACAACCAGAAGACAATAAAGTCAAAGCTCCTACAGCAAAAGCTTCCAAGAAAGAAATGAATTGGTCTCAGGTCATGGAAGAGCTCAAAAAGGATTTTGAAAACCAAGTAAGAGAAATAGAGGAAAAATTGGGAAGAGAAATGAGAGTGATGCAAGAAAATCATGAAAATCCAAACAATAGTTTGCTAAAGGAGATCCAAAAGAAACACCGAAGAAAATAACACCTTAAAAAATAGATTAACCCAAATGGCAAAAGTGGTCCAAAAAGTCAATGAGGAGAAGAATGCCTTAAAAAGCAGAACTGGCTAAATGGAAAAGGAGATCCAAAAGTTCATTGAAGAAAATAATTCCTTGAAAATTAGAATGGAGAAAATGGAAGCTAATGACTTTATATGAAATCAAGAACTTATAAAACAGAACTAAAAGAATGAAAAAATAGAGAACAATATGAAGTATCCATGTCATTGGAAAAATAACTAGCCTGCAAAATAGATCCAGGAGAGATAACTTAAAAATTATTGGACTACTTGAAAGTCATGATCAAAAAAAAAAAAGCCTAGACATCATCTTCCAAGAAATTATCAAGGAAAATTGCCCTGATATTCTAGAACTAGGGAGTAAAATAGAAATTGAAAGGATCCACCAATTGCCTCTTGAAAGAGATCCCCAAAAAAACTCCTAGGAATATTGTAGCCAAATTCCAGACTACCCAGGTCAAGGAGAAAATATTGCAAGCAGCCAGAAAGAAACAATTTGAGTATTGTGGAAACTCTATCAGGATAACACAAGATCTAGAAGCTTCTACATTAAGGTATCGGAGGGCTTTGAATATTATATTCTGGGGGTCAGAAGAGCTAAGATTAAAAACAAGAATCACCTACCCAGCAAAAATGAATATAATAGTTCGTGGGGGAAAAAATTGGACATTCAATAAAATAGAGAATTTTCAAGCATTCTTGTTGAAAAGACCAGAGCTGAATAGAAAATCTAACTTTCAAATACAAGAATCAAGAGAAGCATGAAAAGGTAAACAGGAAAGATAAATCAAAAAGGACTCAATAAGGTTAAATTATTTACATTAGAAGATTATATTTTAACTCATGAGAACTTCCTCAGTACTAGGATAGCTGGGAGAGAGAGACAGAGACAGAGAACAAAGGGTGAGTTAAATATGAAGGGATGATATCCAAAAAATAAAATTAAGGGATGAGAAAGAGATAAATAGAATGGGGTAGATTATCTCACATAAAAGAGGCAAGAGAAAGGTTTCACAATGAAGGGGAAGAGAGGGGAGGTGAGAGGGAATGAGTGAATCTTACTCTCCTCAGATTTGGCTCAAAGAGGGAATAACATTCACTAAATTGAGTACCTTACACCTTAGAGGAAAGGGGATAAGGGGGGGGATAATAGAAGGGAGGGCAAATTGTGGGAGGGGGTAGTCAGAGCAAACACTTTTGAAAAGAGACAGGGTCAAAGGAGAAAACTGAATAAGTAGGGGCAGGAAAGGATGTAGGGAAATATAGTCTTTCACAACATGACTATCATGGAAGTGTTTTGCATAATCACACATGTATAATTTATATTGAATTGCCAAAATGTGACAGAAAGACACATGACCACATGCTGTTGGAAAAATGGCACTGATAGACTTGCCAGAAACCTTCCTTTTCTTTTTATAAAACAAAACAAAAAACAAAATCTGCAAAGCACAACAAAGCAAAGTACAATAAAACAAGGTATGCTTATATATTATATGTGTGGGTATACACACATGTATATTTTGTGTGTACATATATGTATAGTGTATATCTCCTCCTCTTATGCCTATACTCCTTAAGAAAGTTACACAGAGTCCTTATAATGACTTACCCAAAAATAAAAACTTTTTCTCCAAATTCTCGGTTTCATGAATCTTTGTCCCATTCTATCACTGTCCACTAAGGAGACAGCAAAGGTATATATATGCGTATGTATATCTCTCTTTCTCTGTATCTCTCTGTATATCTGTATGTGTGTGTGTTTATACACCCACATATATATGTATACATGTGTATATATGTATATATTATGTACTACTATATATATACATGTGCATATATATACAAATATGTATCTACACATACACACACATACACGCATATATACATATACCTAATTGTTACAGTAATTGATGACATAAAAAATAAAGACTCTTAATTTGGGTTTATCAGTCAAAAGTCTCTCCTCCCCTCCAATCTAATTATTAAACTATTATCAAAAATTGGTCTACTAAGATTCAACTTTCAGTCATATTAACATTATCCCCTAGTGTACAGAAAAAAGTCCAAAATTTTAAGATGCATTCAAGACTTTCAATGATCCAACCCCAAGAGTCTACTTTCAATTTTATCTCTCACTGTTCTATTTTAAAACCTCTCTTCCAATAAAATAGATTTATTCACAGTCCTCCAAACACACCTAATATTTTAGGTCTGTAGAAGGAGTTTCTCTAATCTGGTGAGAGTGGAGAGCAATCCAGCACAGGCCAGCACTAGCACAATCCTGGCCCCAGCAAACCAGAAGCAAGTCTTAGGAGTCACTAAATCAGCAGTGGCAGAAGCTACTTCCAGGGTTCTCAGTCCATAGACAGTAAGGGGGTCAAACAACTGGTCTGAAAGAGATTATAGGGGTCTCTTTGCTAGAGCTAAGGCAGGACTCTACTGGTTTGCCCATACTCGGATATGGGTAACAGTCCTGGGTATCAGTTCTAGGATGAAGAGGAGCATACCAAACACACCAGAGCTTGCAACTATGGTGGAGTGGAGATGCTCATCACAGTTCCAAGGCAGAAAAGAAGCTTGTTGTCACTCATGAACTGAAAACAGGCCAAAAGAATAGTAAATATACCTCTCCTTAGATCATACCACCTTGGAAGAATTGAAAACTTATAGGTCCCTAGAAGTATCTCTGAAAACAGACGCACAAAAGCCCTGAAGCTAAAGACAGTGCTCCCTCCCCCTTGGAAGCAGAGCTCTACTTTAAAAAAAGAGTTAAAAGTAAAGAAACAGGTTGGGGAAATGAGCAAACAACAGAAAAAATTCTGACCATAAAAAGTTACTATGGTGACAAGAAATATCAAAACCCACACTCAGAAGTAGATAACAAAGTCAAAGCTCCTACATCCAAGGCCTCCAATAAAAATACAAATTCATCTCATGTCAAGGAAGAACTCAAAAAGAATCTTGAAAATCAAGAAAGGTAGAAGGAAAATTGGGAAGAGAAATGAGAGCAATACAAGAAAATCATGAAAAATGAGTCAACAACTTGCTAAAGGAGTCCCCCAAAATACTGAAGAAAATAACACCTTACAAAACAGAACGGGTCAAATGGTAAAAGTGATACCAAAAAAAAATTGAGAAAAAGAATGCCTTGAAAAACAGAACTGGTCAAATAGAAAAAGAGGCACAAAATTCTCTGAAGAAGAAAATTCCTTAAAAAGTAGAACTGGACAAATGTAAAAGGAGGTCCAGAAGCTCCATGAAGAAAATAATTCCTTAAAAATTAGGATGGAGCAAATGGAAGCAAATTATGAAAAAGCAAGAAGCAAGAAAACAAAACCAAAATAATGAAAAAATATAAGACAATGTGAAATATCTCAATGGAAAAAGAACTAACCTAGAAAATAGATTTAGGAGATATCATTTTTAAAATTATTGGACAACCTGAAAATCATGATCAAAAGAAGACATCATCTTCCAAAATATCACCAAGGAAAACTGTTCTAATATTCTAGAACCAGAGGGTAAAATATAAATTGAAAGAACTCACTTATCACCTACTTAAAGAGATCCCAAAAGGAAAACTCCCAGGAATGTTATAGCCAAATTCCAGAGCTACCAGGTCAAGGAGAAAATATTGAAAGTAACAATAGAAAATATATCAAGGAGCAGAAGAAACAAATTAAGTGTTAAGTCACAGTCAAGACAACACAAGATTTAGCAGCTGCTACATTAAAGGACTGGAGGGCTTGGAATATAATATTCCAGAGGTCAAAGGAGCTAGGACTAAAACCAAAAATCACCTAACAAAACTGAATATAATCCTTTGAGGGAAAAATGGACATTCAACAAAATAGAAGACTTTCAAACATTGTTGATGAAAAGACCAGAGCTGAACAGAAAATTAGACTTTCAAATACAAAGACTGAAGAGAAGCATAAAAAGGTAAACAAGAAAGGGAAATCATAAGGGACTCAATAACGTTAAACTGTTTACCTTTCTACATGGGAAGATGATACTTATAATTCATAAAAATTTTCTCAGTATTAAGGCAGTTAGGAGAGATAGATACAGAGATCAATAAATAGAAAGATACAAAGCACAGATGTGAGTTGAATATGAAGAGATGATATTTAAAGAAAAATAAAATTAAGAAGTGAGAGAGGAATGTACTGGGAGAAAGGGAAAGGTAGAATGGGATAAATTGTCCCACATAAAAAAGACAAGAAAAAGCTTTCACAGTGGTGGGGAAGATGAGTGAATCACTGAACCTTACTCTCATCAGAATTGACTCATCATCATGGAAATTCTTTGAGCTTTGCTATTCACATCTCCTTAGTATTCTAAGTTGCTTCTGCCTTTCTGATTAGAGGGCTGGAGAACAGAATAAAAAAAATCTATAATCCTTTCTTTATAGAGGATTCAAAATACCAGTAATCTCTTCATTTCTCACCAGTTGCTCTGCTTAATTTCAACTCCATCAATTCGATTCTATAAACATTTATTAAGCACCTACTATATGGGAGGTACTATTCTAAGTGATGGGGATATAAATAAGAAAAAGAAAGACAGCCCCTGCCTGCCTCAAGGAGCTTACAATCTAATGGGGCAAGATGACACATAAAAGGAAATTGAAAAGCAGGAGGGAGGAAGTCACCAGACAGTGAAAGGGCATGACACTCTGTAGAGTTCAAACCAAGCAGACAAGGTGAGGAAAAATGGAAAGATATCTGGAAACTTCTAAGCTCTCTATAAATAAAAGCTTTGGAAGAAGTATACTGCTTCACACTCCAGAGGGAACTGGAAAGATGAAAAGTGATAATCATCAAAAAATGAATCAGCATAATAACATAATAACAAATAATAATTCAGGGGGAGGAAGTGAGGGGTGAGTGGTCCAGAAAGTTGAAACACAGAAGAGCAACTAATAAAAAATGGAAACTACATCATAATCCTCTTCATCATGCCCACTCTGGAAAAACTCAAACATCACCTTTTAGAATTTTAAATAGCTCAACTAGAATTCTGTCATCTCCACTAGCATTACTGTTAGCAATGCTTCCTAAGGTCCACTATACTTCATTCTCCAAGATGTTTGGCTCTAGATCAGTAACCACACAATTGTGGTTATTAGTAATATTAAGATCTTTCTTGTTAGGTTCTTTGGTGTTTTTTTTTTTGTTTTTTTTCTCCCCATATCTCCCTTCCCCCACCCCATAGCACCTTGCATTCTGATTACCCCTTCCCTCAATGTTTCCTCCCCTCTATCACACCCCACCCTTCCCTTATCCTCATCTTCTCTCTTTTCTTGTAGGGCAAGATAAATTTCTATACCCCATTACCTGTATTTCTTATTCCCCAGTTATATGCAACAACAATTCCCAACATTCGTTTCTAATACTTTGAATTCCAACTTCTCTCCCTCCCTCCTCATCCATCCCCACTGAGAAGACAAGCAACTCAATACAGGCTATATGTGTGTTGTTTTGCAAAAGACTTCCACAATAGTCATGTTATGTAAGACTAACCATATTGCCCTCCATCCTACCCTGTCTCCCCATTTTTTTCTTATTCTCTCATTTGACCTTGTCTCTTACCAAAAGTGTTTACTTCTAGTTACTTCCTTCTCCCTTTGCCCTTCCTTCTATCATCCCCCTAACCTCACTTGTCCCCTTCTCCCCTACTTTCCTGTAGTGTAAGATAGATTTTCATACCAAATTTAGGGAGCATATTATTCCCTCCTTAAGCCATATATGAAGAGAGTAACCTTCACTTTTCCCCTCTCACCTCTTCCCTTTTCTCCTCCATTGAAAAAGATTTTTCTTATCTCTTTTATGAGTGCCAGACTGCCCCATTCCATTTCTCCCTTTTTCCTCTCAATATTTTCCTCTCTCACCCCTTTTATTTTTTTTATGGATATCACCTCTTCTAATTCAATTCAACCTGTACTCTCTGTCTATATGTGTATGAGAGTGTGTGTGTGTGTGTGTGTGTGTGTGTGTGTGTGTAATCCCTCCAACTACCCAGATACTGAGAACAGTCTCAAGAATTACAAATATTATCTTTCCATGTAGGAATGTAAACAGTTCAGCTTTAGAAAGTCATTTATGATTTCTCTTTCCTGTTTACCTTTTCATGCTTCTCTTGATTCTTGTGTTTGAAAGTCATATTCTCTATTCAGTTCTGGTCTTTTTATCATGAATGCTTGAAAGTCCTCTATATCATTGAATGACCATTTTTTCCCTTGAAGTATTATACTCAGTTTTGCTGGGTAGCTGATTCTTGGTTTTAATCTCAGTTCCTTTGACTTCTGGAATATTCTGTTCCAAGCCCTTTAATTCCCTTAGTGTAGAAGCTGTCAGATCCCATGTTATCCTGAATGTATGTCCACAATACCCAAATTGTTTCTTTCTAGATGCTCCCAATATTTTCTCTCTGATCTGGGAACTCTGAAATTTGGCCACAATATTCCTAGGAGTTTGTCTTTTGAGGTCTCTTTCAGAAGGTGATCAGTGGATTCTTTTGATATCTATTTTGCCCTCTGGTTCTAGAATATCAGGGCAGTTTTCCTTGATAATTTCATGAAAGATAATGTCTAGGCTCTTTTTTTTTTAATCATGGTTTTCAGGTAGTCTCATAATTTTTAAATTGTCTCTCCTGGGTCTATTTTCTAGGTCAGTTGTTTTTCCAATGAGATGTTTCACATTATCTTCTATTTTTTCAATCTTTTGGTTTTGTTCTATAACTTCTTGGTTTATCTCATAATCATTAGCTTCCCTGAACTTCATTCTCTCTTTTAAAGAACTATTTTCTTCAGTAAGCTTTTGAACCTTCTCTTCCATTTGGCTAATTCTGCTTTTTAAAGTCTCCTTCTCCTCACTGGCTTTTTGGTCCTCTTTTTCCAATTGAATTGCCTATTCTTAAAGGTGTTATTTTCCTCAGCATTTTTTGGTTCTCCTTTAGCATGCTGTTGACTCACTTTTCAAGTTATTCTATGGCCTGAGCTCATTTCATATTCATTTTGGAGATACTGGAGGCAGAAGCCTTGACTTCCTCTGACAGTATGCATTGTTTTTCCTCATCTGAAAGGATGGAAGGAGATACCTGTTCACTAAGAAAGTAACCTTCTGTAGTCTTATTTTTTTCCCCTTTTTGGGGCATTTTCCCAGCCCATTACTTGATTTCTGAATCCTTTGTCAAGAGGAGGGTCCCAGTGCTCCTCCTCCCCCAAGGACCGTGTTCAGGGCTGAGATTCAGATCAGCTGCTCAATTCCCCCAGGAGCTTTGGGTAGGGGCAGGGCTGCCACTCAGGGCTGAGGTTCAGATCTCCTGCTCAATTCCCCCAGAGGCTTTAAGCAGAGCCATTGGACAATGGACCCAGGCTGCTTCCACAGCCAATGTAGCCACCCACTGTCCACTGCTGCTGCCAGCCACCTATGCACAAGTTCATTTGGGGGAAGGGAAGAGGAAGACCTGAGCAAGTCAAACTTCCATGCTAACTCATATTGGGATCAGCCCATGAAAAGCCACTGAACTTCTATTCTGGTTAAGAAAGAGAGATTTATTCTCAAGAACAAGAACAAAAATTAAAAAGCCACCCACTGAGTATAAATTAATTATAAGAGGACAGCAGCTTTTTTCGGGAACATTTTTTTTACCTGAATTCCATCAAAAACAATGAGGAAAAATAAAATAATGATAAATATTTGTTGATTGTTGGTTCAAAGAAAGGGATACTGCTAATTTAGTAGTTTAGTACACTAGCCACTACTTCTAGGATCAAAAGAATAAAATTATTTTAAACTGAAAAGTTCAGCACTGTTAAATGGCAAGCATTTCTGGCTTCTCCTTCACTTCAAGATGCAGTTCAAGAATCTCCTTGTATATGGGGCCTTTCTTGGTCTCCACAGCTCCTCATGACTTTCCCTTTAAGTTTACCTTGTACTACTTTACACATGTTTCATATGCATGTATGTATGTATATGTACATATATGCACGCATGTGTATATATACATATATGTGGGTGTGTGTTTCACATGTGTCTATATATGTATACGGGGCATCTAAGTGATACAGTGGATAGAACACTGAGCTGGGAGTTAAGAAGATCTGAGTTCAAATCTGCTCTCAGACACTTACTAGCTGTATGATCCTGGGCAAGTCATTTAACCCCTACTTGCCTCAGTTCCAAATGGCAAACCACTCCAGTATCTTTGCCAAGAAAATGTCATGAACAAAAGTTCATGTAAAGTCAGATACAATTCAACTATTAACCAAGAACAACATATATATGTATATATATATAATATATATGCACACACACACATATATATGTATGTATATATGTATATACAGTTTACCCTGTTAGAACATGAGCTTCATGTGGGCAGGGACTATTTTTCTTTTGTCTTCATATCCCAAGCACCATACACAGGCAGCATGGTATAGTAAAACAGTTCTCAAAGTGCGTTTTGTTGGGAGAAGGAGGAGCAGGACAAAGAGGAGAAGGATGAGGACGAGGAAAGGACAACATTGGTCTTTTCCACTCTCCTTTGTTCATGAGGGTAAAGTGGTGTTTTCCAGAGGCACCATAACCAGTGAGCTGAAGAGTTAGCTGCAAATATGAAGACTTGGTTAATACTTTATCTGCAGAATTTTACTTTTACTTTATAAAAGGTTGGATTTCTGTTTTGCTTGTATTTATCTGATACTAGCACCAAATAATCATCAAAGAAGATAAAATATTTTATGTGAATGCTTGGTAAGAAACATAAGTGGGGCTGACAGTATGGAATACCTTTCTTAAATTCATGGTTTTATCCCAGAATGACCGTGTTGACATTTGTACAGATGCTACAAAAGCAATGGTGGGTAAAACTGCTGGCACCTTAACCCAAATCAAGGCAGCAGCACGATACTTCACTAGTTGTCACATTATATTCTTTAGGATCACTTAATCACAGTTTTTTTTAAATGCATTTCATTTAAGAGTGTCCTTAACGAATCAATAAAAACATCTCAACCTTTGAATATAGGTATCATAATGCGTGATGAAAAGGGAAGCATACATAAAGCACTTCTCATGCATGTCAAAGTATGATGGTTGTCTCCAGGACAATTACTTGTGCAATTGTTTGAGTTGTCCACGTTTTTTCATAGAGCATCATTTTTACTAGATATAACAACTGAGAGGCAAAATGGATATTCAGACTTGAGTAACTAGCAGACATTTTCTCAAAAATGAAACAAGTGAGTCTATCACTTCAAGGGAAACAACTGACAGCATTTACTGTCAGTGATAAAATTTGAGCTCCCAAGTAAAAATCAGAATGTTGGAAAACTCGTTTCTGCCATCATGAGCTTGATGGTTTCCCAAAACTTAATGACATTTCTTATGAGAGATAAAATTAATGGATGCCACTTTTGGATACTGTATATAATGAAATGTGTCAAAATTAGAAAAATCTATATAATTGAGTGGACCAATATTTTCCAAATGACTAATACACATTATATATTACAGAATCATACATGGGTAAAAGATTCATTCAAAGCACAAGATAGACCAATGAACTTTAATGTTAACAAAACATGAAAAATTTGCTGGTATGGTTTTAAATTCCATATTGCAACTAACACAATTATCTGAAATAAGCTATTAAAATAAAATACTCTTTCCTCCCTTTTCCAACTACTTATCTGTTTGAAGCCAGATTTTCTTCATATACTTCAATCATAATAACATTTCACAACAGAAAGAATACAAAAGCATGAAAATCCAGCTGTCTTCTATTAAGCCAGACATTAAAGAGATTTGTTAAAATGTAAAACAATGCAATTCTTCTCATTCATTTTCCTTTGTTTGGGAAAATACTGCTATTCTGTGAATATGTATTATTTAAATTAACATGTCATGGGTCTATTATTATTTTTAAATTAGTATACATTTTTAATTATCAGCTGAAATTTTTAACATAGTATCAAAAGACATTTGATATCCAGTGTCCTCTTCCATTTTTAAGAACATTAAAATATAGTTGAAATCAAAAAATGAGAAATGCTGTTAAAGGAGATAGGAAGCACAGGACCTCTTAAATCAGAAAGGTATGGGTTCAAGTTCCACCTGTGATGCCAGAACAAGTCACTTAAACTCTCATTTAACTGGAAAACTCTCTAATAGAGAGAACAGGAATCTGCAATAGTAGAGGGAATTTCTTTGCCCAGGAAATCACTGATATACCAATGAAATCACAAGTTCTATATTATCCCCTATCACAAGCACCTAGCACTGTACCTCATAGATAGTAGGCACTTACTACATAATTGATTAGCTGGCTTTTATGGTTGAAATTTCTATTTCAATTTATTTAATGGTCTATAAATAAAATCTACCAGGAATCAGAAACAAAAATTATATCATTCAAGCTAGTATCAGGAGAACAATACCAAAATATGGCTCATCTGTGCACTAGAATCAGTTAGCTCAATTCAGGCACATTAGAGATTTTTTATAATAATAGAATAAATCATACAATGTTGGATTTGTTTGTTTATATTTTTAATAACTGATATCCAAAATGCATTGATACTGTAGAGGGAAGAAGTGATCTTTTCACATAACTAAGACTTTTTCCTCCACCCTACATACAAATATAATATTTATATCTAGAGTTTTTAAGCAAACAGTTTTTAGAAACGGAAATAAAAATGTTTAATTATTTCTATATTAAAATAAAGTTTGTGACAGCCCTTCAAACACTGAAGACAGCTATCAGGTCACTGCTAAGTGTTCTCTTCTCCAAGGAAAGAAATGCCCAGTTCCTTCAGTCAATCCTCAGATCATACTGACTCAAGGCCTTTTTATGATCTTGATCGTGCCCCTCTGGGCATTTGCTAACTTATCAAAGTGTTTCTTCAACTGTCACGCCTAGAAGTGAGCACAGTATTTCAGATAAGGTCTGACAAGAGCGGAGTTCACTATACCTGGCAGCCACATCACAATGCCAATTCACTGAACTTGTAGTCTACTAAAAACCCCAGATCTTTTTCACAATAATGGTTGGCTAACCATGTCTCCCCCATCTTGTACTTAGCAAGCTGCAAAGCTTTTACACTTAACTCCTACTGAATTTCATCTTAACAGATTCATCTTAATGCTTTATAGCCTGGTAGCATCCTTTTGCAATCTGACTCTTAACATACACTGTTAGATATCTCTTGTTTATGTCATCTGCAAATCTGATAAGCATATTATCAATGACATTACCTAAATCATTTATAAAAAAGGTAAAACATAAAGAGTACTGTGGTACTCCACCAAAGGTCTGACAAGGCAACATTAAACTGTTAACAACTACTCTTTGAGTTTGGTCATCCAACGAGTCCTGAATTAATTTGATTTTATTATTATTATCTAAATCTACATCTATCTTCTCCATCAAAATAGTATGAGGTACTTTATCAAATCTAGCTAAGTTATATATCCGTGACATCATATGCTAGTTTAGTAAACCTGTCAGAAAAAGGAAAAGAATTTACTGTGAAATGACCTAACCTTGATGAAGCCATACTGGCTTTGTAATCACCATTTCCCTACCTAGATGCTTCTTCAATGAAGCAAAAATCAGTATTCCCAGAGGACAATGAAGAGGTACATTGTGGGTGTAAGCTTTCTGCAACACATCGCAAATAATGAATTATTAAACTGAAGTAAAAGATGTCATCAAAGAACTATAGAAGTGAAAAGATAACACGCCTGCCCAGTTGGCAAAAGCAATGGATAACCAATGAATAGCCCAAGTGTTTACTGACATTGAGGAAGAACATCATTGGTGCTATATGACCTTCCTGTGGAGAACCTGCATGAGGTTATGAATAATTACACAGGAGGGGGAAATATGGATTAAGTGTGATCTGTATCACTATAAGGAATACCCACACAGATAAGAACACAGATGTGTTTGAGTATGAATGTTCATTGATGAAAAATGTACTGTAAATCTGTCAGTGTATGTTCTCTCTCTACTGGCACAGGTCATAACTCTTCTAAACTTGGTCTTTGAGTATTTCACTTCCAAAATATAAATCACCTCATAACCAAGCTGGTGATAAGCTCTAACAAATTTAAGTAGAACTATATGTAAGCCATCCAATCTTTGATTATATAGGTTACTAATAAGGAACTGACTTTCTCAAAGGAGAACCTACGCCACTGTATAGAAAATTCTATTTCAAAGAAAAGCTTTTTTATGATAAATAAAAATCCCCCTATAATAAGGATAAGTCCACTTCCAACCAATAGTC
This sequence comes from Bettongia penicillata ogilbyi, assembly GCA_023548195.1. NCBI lineage: Eukaryota > Metazoa > Chordata > Mammalia > Diprotodontia > Potoroidae > Bettongia > Bettongia penicillata. The sequence continues at coordinate 8,998,999 of JAJHZJ010000292.1, forward strand.
TTGATTCTGTCTTCTGGAACAATGAATGCTGAATAAATCTGCTCCTTCTTCCCTAATAACCCTACAAATATTTCTGGATAGTTGGTATGTTTTCTCTAAGATTTATCTGTATTATACATTCAACTCAATAAAAATTTATTAATCATCTACCATATGCAAGGGAGCAGAATACAAAGGCAAAATGAACAGGTTTCTGACTTTAAGGAGTTTGTAAGGAGCAATGTAACATTAAACATGTACAAAGATAAGTACAGAGTGTCCCAAAAACCCTAGTGCAGTTTTAAGTTTTAAAAGCTTAATAGTTTAAGCTTTAACAGCTAGCTTAAAACCACACTAAAACTTTTGGGACATCGTGCAAATACAAGATAAGCCAAGGAAGGAAAGCATATTTTGACCAAACCAAACCAAACCAAAAGGCCCACCTTCCTCAAGCTCTGAAGGAAGCCAAAGATTCTAGTAAGCAGAGATGAAGAGGCAGGATACTCCAAGCATGGCAGCAGCCTCGCCAAAGGCAGAGAAGAAGGAGAATGCAACACTGAAGTCAGGTGCAGCCAAATGCTCACAATTCTTTCAAATGTTATTGAAAGTTAATTCTTTAATAATGCTGATGGTGATCTATTTTTTTCTTACTTAAAAAGCCACACTTCGGAGTACACACAAGAAATGCACTGAGTCCCCCTTGAGATTTTTTATATGTTCTATAAACAGGTTGACAAAATGTTTAAAAACCATCACTAAATGTCCAGGAACAGAAGATGTTATTAAAATGTGGCTCCTAACACTTTGTATTCCAGATGTCATTTGCTAGATGTCAATGCCAGAGTGCAGGGACACTCCCAGAACTGGGCTCTTCACCAGCCTTTGTTTATGCTATACACTTTTTAAATACTTTTAAACATACACAACATACTTTTGTATCTAACTAGGATTCATGTAACTGAAGGCATCTATAGAACATGAACTCTTTCTTAGGTTTCTTCTACCTTGACCAAGGGCAATTTTTTTTTAATATAAGTACAAGATTTTGTACTTGTGTCTAATAAACGTCTAGTTTATGGGTTGGAGCTCCATGTTCATTCTAGCCTATCAAGGTCCTCAATTCTGATTCTTTCATAAATCATTTGAACTAAGCCTCTCAGCTTTGTGTCATTTTCATATTAAATATCCACTATAAAACATTTAATCTTTGAAAGTTAATATTAATATTTGTGTCAGTCTAATATTAACCGCATTTTCTGTCTTCACTGGAGTTATTAATAAATCTGTTGAAAAGAAGTCCTCTTTCCAATTTGATATCGAGTTATTAAACAAATATTCACTGGACAGGATTGTTCAGCTGCTAGTAATCAACCATATAAAAATTAAAAGCATATGCCTTCATCCTTAACATTTTACTGCTGTAATGTTTCTGCCCCTGTTTCAAGGTTGACTGAGGGAATTCATGAAAGAGCTTGATAATTCTTTGATTAGTCCATTCTCATATTATTGTCCTACCAAGCTAAACTAGTACTGCTTTAGAGCAAGACAGAGAGTTCCAAAGTTTAGGCTTTGGCCTTGAGATTGAGCACCTAAAACTCCTTCAGGAAATACCACACAAATGTTAAAAGACACAAATGTTAAAAGACACACTTCAAGAAACCAATATTTAATCAACGTGGAGATTCCCTTCACTAATAAATTTTTACTCTAAGACATCTTAGAAGTGATTGTTAGAAATATAACATACCTAAAAAATTCATGACCCATTGACTCAGTCAACTAGCATTTATTAAGCACCTAGTATGTGCCAGATGTTGTGATAAGTACTGGTGATACAAAGAAAGGGAAAAAAATCCTAATTTTCAAAAAGCTCACATGAATGAGACAACATTCAAATAACTATGTATAAACAAGATATACACAGAGATAAATTGGAGATGCTTAAAAGTGAGAAAGAACTGAGATTAACAAGGACTTAGAAAGGCTTTCTGCAGGAAGTGAAATTTTGCTGGGACTTGAAAGAGGCCAGGGAAGTTAAGAAGCAGGAATGAGAACGAGAATGTTACTAACGTGGGGAACAGCCACTGAAAGCGGAACGGAGCGTCACGCAGGAGGAACACCAAGGAAGCCGATGTAACTGGATAACAAGAGCTTGTGGAGAAGAGCAAGGTAAAGAGCACTAGAAAGGAAGGAAGAGGCCAGGTTGTGAAGGGATTTCAAAGTCAAATAAAGCACTTTACATTTGATGCTGGAGGTGACAGGAGCCACTGAAGTGCACTGAATAGGGGGCGATATAGCCATACCTGCACTTCAGGAAGATCAATCTGACAGCTGATGGAAGATGGAATGAAGCGGGGAGAGACATCAAGCAAAGATACCAACCAGAAGGCAATTGCAATAGTCCAGAAATGAAGTGGTGAGGTCTGCACCAGGATGATGGCAGCGTCAAAGGAGAGAAGGAGGCATATAAAAGAGATGTTGTGAAGGTGAAGGTAGAAATGACAGGACCTAACAACTGTATACGGAAGACATGAGAATGAGTGAGAAGTTGAGGAAGGAGCCTAGGTTAAGAGTTTCTGTGACTGGGAAAATAGCAGTACCCTTGACAGTAATCTCAAAGTAATCACTTCATTACAAAAAGATGATACATAAACACAAAAGGAAGGAAGGAAGGAAGGAAGGAAGGAAGGAAGGAAGGAAGGAAGGAAGGAAGGAAGGAAGGAAGGAAGGAAGGAAGGAAGGAAGGAAGGAAGGAAGGAAGGAAGGAAGGAAGGGAAAGAAAGAAAGAAAGAAAGAAAGAAAGAAAGAAAGAAAGAAAGAAAGAAAGAAAGAAAGAAAGAAAGAAAGAAAGAAAGAAAGAAAGAAGAAGAGAAAGAAAGAAAGAAAGAAAGAAAGAAAGAAAGAAAGAAAGAAAGAAAGAAAGAAAGAAAGAAAGAAAGAAAGAAAGAAAGAAAGAAAGAAAGAAAGAAAGAAAGAAAGAAAGAAAGAAAGAAAGAAAGAAAGAAAGAAAGAAAGAAAGAAAGAAAGAAAGAAAGAAAGAAAGAAAGAAAGAAAGAAAGAAAGAAAGAAAGAAAGAAAGAAAGAAAGAAAGAAAGAAAGAAAGAAAGGAGGGAGGAAGGGAGAGAGGATAGGATAGATAGTACTTTGCAAACTTCAAAGTACTATGCAAATGCAAGCTATTATTATTAGCTATCATTCTACATCTTCATATACCATCATCCCATCTCCCTTAGGCAATGTTCCTATTCCAGTCAACACTGAGTTATTCCTCATAATATCTCAGAAAATTTAAGTATCATTTCTCTCAGTTAAAAACGGTCTTGACTCATAGAGAAGCTCTCAAGAACACCACAGGGAATTTCATACATTCTTTGAGTAAAATAAATTATTACAATCCTTTGAAATTACAAAAAAAGAAGGCAAAAAGGTGTTGCTTTTTTTTTAAACACATATTTACGCATTTACTATTCGTAAGCTGCAAATGGTCTCTTTATTTAGTGATACATGTGTGGTATTTCAGGTGTTACAATCTTCCTCCTCCAAGAGACAACTTTAGGGAGGAGGCAGAGCCAAGATGGTGAGGGAGAAGCAAGGATTTGCTTCAACTCTCCCCCAAACCCCTCCAAATACTTGTAAAGATAGTACAACAGAACCCACAAAATGATGCAGTGAAGCAGATTTCCTGCACAAGACAGCCTGGAAGGACAATGGGAAAGGTTCTGGGAGCAGAGTGCAGTCCAGCATGGGACACGCAGGCACAGACATGGCCTGAGCACACCTCAGAGCTCTGAATCACTGGCAGCTGTGGTGGTTTCCAGACTTCTCAACCCCAAAACACCAAGGACAAATTGGAAAGTCAGTAGGAAAAGCCTTTTGAACTTGTGTGAGAGTGCAGCAATCTGGCCCCAGCCTTGGGGCAGTAGAGGGAACAGCAGACTGCTTCCAGAGCTTGGGGGAGGTTGATCAGAGGGAAATTGCAGGGATTTCTTTGCCGATGCTTAGGTAGGATTCTTTTGCTTTGCCCTGCTTGAATCAGGGCTGCTGTTTTGAGTGGTGGTCCTGAGGTGAGAAGGAGTTCTGGCATAGTGGAGCTTGTGGCAGAGGTGAAGAGGGAATTCTCTTCACAGTTTCAAAGTAGAAAAGAGTGCTTGAGGTCACTCACAAATGACAGCGCTGAGCAGGAGAGAAGTACACACCTCTCCTTTGATTATACAACCTTGGAAGAACTGAAAATTTGCAGGTCCCAGAAGTATCTCTGAAAACAGCTGCACCAAACCCCTGAAGCTAGGGACAGTACACCACTCCACTGGAAGTAGAGACCTACCTTGACAAAGAGCTTAAAAGTAAATAATTGGCTGGGAAGATGAGCAAGCAGCAGGGAAAAAAATGAGACTATAGAATCTTACTTTAGTGACAGGGAACATCAAAACACGCAACCAGAAGAAGATAATAAAGTCAAAGTTCCTACAACAAAGGCCTCAAAGAAAAATATGAATTGGTCTCATGGAAAAGGTCAAAAAGGATTTTGAAAACCATGAAGAGAAGTAGAGGAAAAACTGGGAAAAGAAATGAAAGCGATATAAGAAAATCATGAAAAAACAAGTCAATAGCTTGCTAAAGGAGACCCTATAAATGTTGAAGAAAATTGAACACCTTAAAAAACAGATTAACCCAAATGACAAAAGAGACCCAAAAAGTCCATGAGAAAAATGCTTTAAAAAGCAGAATTGGACAAATGAAAAAGGAGGTCTAGAATCTTACTGAAGAAAATAATTCCTTAAAAATTAGAACAGAGCAAATGGAAGCTAATGACTTTATGAGAAATCAAGAAATTATAAAACAGAACTAAAAGAATGAAAAAATAGAAGACAAGTGAAATATCACACTGGAAAAACAACTGGTCTGGAAAACAGATCTAGGAGAGATAATTTTAAAATTATTGGACTACCTGAAAAAAAAAAAAACAAAACCATGATCAGAAAAGAAACCTAGACATCATCTTTCAAGAAATTACAAAACTGCCCTGATATTCTAGAACCAGGCAGCAAAACAGAAATTGAAAGAATCCACCAATTGCCTCCTGAAAGAGATCATCCCAAAAGGAAAACTCTTGGGAATATTGTAGCCAAATTCCAGAGTACCCAGGTCAAGGAGAAAATATCACAAGAGGCCTGAAGGAAACAATTCAAGTATTGTGGAAAGAGAATCAGGATAACAGAAGATCTAACAATTTTTACATTAAGAGATAAAAGGGTTTGGAATATGATATTCTGGTAGTCAAAGCAGCTAGGATTAAAATGAAGAATCACCTAGAACCAGGAAAACTGAGTATAATACTTCAGGGGGGAAAAATGGATATTCAATGAAACAGAAGCCTTTCAAGCATTCTTGCTAAAAAAAACCCAGTGCTGAATAGAAAATATGACTTTCAAATACAAGAATCAAGAAAAGCATGAAAAGGTAAAGAGTAACGAGAAATCGTGAAAGATTTATTAAAGTTGAACTGTTTACATTCCTACATGACAAGATAATATTTGTAACTCTTGAGACTTTTTCAGTATTAGGGTAGAATATGTGTGTGTGTGCGTGTGCATGTGTGTATAGACAAAGGACGCAAGGTGAATTGAATATGAAAGGATGATATTTTAAAAAATGAAATTAAAGGGTGAGAGAGGAATATATTGGGAGGAGAAATGGAAAAATAGAAGAGAAAACTTTTACAATGGAGGGGAAAACAGGGGAGGTGAGAGGGAATGAGTGAACCTTACTCTCATCAGATTTGCCTTAAGAAGGGAATAACATACCTACTCAATTGAATACGAAAATCTATCCTACCTTATAGGAAAGTAAGGGAAAAGGTGATAAGGGTGGGGAGGAATGACAGAAGGGAGGGCAAATGGGAGGACAGGATAATCAGAAGCAAACACTTTTGAGGAAGGACAGGGTCAAAGGAGAGAATAGAATAAATGGGGGGGCAGGATAGGATGGAAGGAAATATAATTACTCTTCACAACATAACTGTTATGGAAGTATCTTTCATGACTACACATGTATAACCTATAGTGAATTGCTTGCCTGCTTGCCTTATCAGTGGGGGGTCTGGGGGGGGGAAGGGGAGAAGAGAGAATCTGGAATTCAAAGTTTTAAAAACGAATATTAGAATTTGTTTTTACATATAACTGGGAAATAAGACATACAGGCACTGGGGTATAGAAATCTATCTTGCCCTACAAGTAAATAGAGGGGAAAGGGATAAGAGAAACAGGGGGCATGATAGAAGGAAGGGCAGTTTGGGGGAAGGGGTAACCAGAATGCGTGCTGCTTTGGGGTGGGAGGAGGGGAGAGATGGAGAAAATTTGGAACTCAAAATCTTGTGGAAGTGAACATTGAAAACTAAAAATAAATTAATTTTAAAACTATTTTAAAAGAAAAGACAAATTTTAGCCATGAATATAATATAGTTTAAATCTGCCTCTTTTTCTTCATATGACTCTTTGAGGAAACAAGGAGATAATTTATGAAAAAGCACTTTCTAAACTGGAAAAAGCTAAATCAACCTAAGGGCATAGTGTTGATAGTGCTATTCAGTCTCTTTAACATAGCCAATTCTGATCTGCTTAAAAATCGAGGTTCCACTGAAAAATTTATGTTACTATAGCTTTATTACCCATTCCTCTGGAAAAAAAAAAGGCACAAGGTTATGAACACTTTCTAAGGAATAAATTAAACACTCTATTTGGCACATAGATATGTGTTCATAGTTCACATATAGTTCATAAGTATATGAATTATATAGATATATAGTGTAGGAAACACTAGCAACTTGGCAGAGTTATTCTTGAGCAAGCAAAGATAAAGTAAAATTTTCTTTCTTTAGTTTTACTAAAGTAAAACTCTCTTTAATAGGCAGAAATATTAAATCAAGAAATCACATCCTCTCTACAGTGACCATGCAAAATACAATCCTGTCCAAGTAATTCCAGTATCTTCTCATTCTAACTAATAAATTGTTTATGGCAGCACAACCCAGGTCTTCAGTCCTCAGACAATGCTGAAATCCAGTTGAATTTTACTACTTTCTCTACCACACAAAAAAGAGCACTGGAACAATAAAAAAATATATTCTGCTGACTAAAACATTAATTCACAGTGTGGAGTAGAAAACTGTTGTAAACACTAAGTATTATGCTCAAACAAACGAAATGTTTCACACATGGCTCACTAAAGTGACATGTACAATACTTCAGCCAGTATCATATAGTGTTGCATTCATTTAATTTTTTTTATTTTATTTTTTTATTCTGAAGTTGATCACTGAAAAGAGAACTTCTACACACAGAGCAGAACACAAAAATGGGATTCTACATGAAACTATGAATCTCTACTTCATAGCACTTGCTTTTTAAAAAGCATATAATAAATTTTACATGTCACTTTCCAAACTGTCATCCTTGTTCACGCTTCCTTCTGATCTTCTTCTGTCCTCTACTATTTTTTAAAATGTTTCAATGGTCCTCTTTTCCTTTTTAACTACTACTGTTAATCTACTCTGCACTCCCTCTGTCCCTACCTCAAATTAATGGAGACAAAGAAGAAGGGAAGAGGGAATCTCCTAACAAACAAGCAAAATCAAACAAATTCACATTGTTGCTGCATATAAAAATATATGTCTCTGTGCCTTATATCCATCAGCTCTCTGTCAAGAGATGGGTGTCATCAAGGTCCTCTGAAGAGTCGGTCATTGCATTGGTCAGACTTAAGTCTTTCAAAGATGTTTTCCTTAAAATGTTATTCACTTTGTGTATAAATTATTCTCCTGGATCTGCCCATTTCATTCTACATTAATTCATACTACCCAAGATTCTCCGAAGTCATCTTATTTGTCACTTCTTATGGCACAATGATATTCTACTACGTTCACGTACCACAATTTGTTCAGCCATCCCCCAATTGTCTAAAAAAGCAATCTAAAGTACTCCCTTTACAATCTAGAACTTACATTTTCTTTCCTCTTGCTTTTTAATTCCCCCATCAATATTAGAAAATTGGATTTACTTGTGATAACTATTCTTCTCCTGGTATTTATTATCCTCCCTCTTAACAATCGTACCTCAAACCTCAATGTTTCTCAGTTGAATTTGATGTACTTCTATACCAGACTCTCTGCATGTGTATGTCAATGTGTTCAAATTTGGTTTGTCTATTTAAAATGGAAGTCAGGTTCATCAGAGATCAACTTCATTCACATTTGTATATTCTCACATACCACAATTATGAGAAGTATCAAATTCCACAACCTTCCTCCTTCTTTCTACAATAATGTATTCCTCATTTTATCCTCCCTTCTCTTCCCCTCCTTAAAATACTGAGAAAAAAATTTACTCCCAGGTCATCTATTTTTCCTGTATTATTCCCTCAATACCTTTGGAAGATATTAATTTTCTGTAGGGAAGCTGAATTCTTTGCACCCATTAGAATGTTAGCACTCCATCATCACACAGCTTCTTTCAATTACTCAGATTAATTTACTTTCCTAAGTTCTCTTGACTCTGTGTTTACATTTCATAATTTCTACTGCAACATCAATCTTTTCATTAGATATGCATGAAAGTCCTTGATTTCATTAAAAATACATTTTTTTCCTTGTGAAATTATGCTCAATTTGGTACGTAAGGTTATTAAGTTATTCTTGGTTCTAAGACTATATATTTTGTTTTGTGGAATCTTGAAATTCAACAACTTCTCTCATTTTTGGCTGAAGCTGCCAGGCCTGTGATTCTGACTATAGTTCTTTGATACTTGGATAGTTTCTTTCTAGATTTTTCAAGCATTTTTTTTCTTTGATGTGGAAATTCTGGATTTTGGCTATAATGCTCCTGGAACTTTTCTTTTTGAGGATCTTTTCAGATGCTCAAACAACTTTTCTTTGCCTTTTTGTAACACATCTGGGAGTTTTCCATTTATTACTGCATGGAATATATGGTTTTCAGGAAGTCCAATGGGTCTCAAAATTATCTCTCTTTGACCTATTTTTAAGGGTTTTTTTTACATCAGAAATCTTATATTTTCTTCTACTACTTCAATCTTTTGATTTTTTAATATTTCTTACACTCTCATGATATCAATGTTTCCTTGGATCTTCTCTAGTTTCAAGGAGTCCATTTCTAGGCTAAAGTTTAGCACTTCCTCTTCTAAGCCACTTAGAGTTGTTTTGCTTTGTTTTTCCAGAAAAGCTTTTAGAGTTTGTAAAATTTTCTTCCTTTATTTTTTCTAGTATGTATATAGGCCTTGTAGAAAATCAATTTTTTTCTTTAAGTCTCTACTTGCAACTGTTATGAAGATAGATTTTCAAATTTTTTTTATACTTGTTGGTGTCTTCTTTGATTTATTCATTGCTGTAGCTTATATTCCTGAAGTGGGGCTTGATGTCAGGGTCAGACTCTGCTTTCTGTTTCACTATTAAATCGGGGTGATTGACTCTGCTTGTTTTCACCATGAATCTCTGAGTTTCTTACCTCCCAGGACTCTGAAATTAAAAGTATTAGGTATTCAGAGTCCTCTCTGATATTTCAGGACAGTGTCAGACACCTCAGATCTCCTAGGTCTGGACTCTCCAGGTATGAGCACTGAGGTACCACACTAGTCACAAGGGCTCCTCTGGGTTCCAAGATCCCCATGCTGGGGCTTCCTTGAGGCAGGAGGAAAAGGGAGAGAAGACTGTTCTTGCTGCCTTTGGTATAGTGTTGCAGGCTACATATGTCCCTTCTCTGGTTAAATTAGCCCTAACTCTGCATAAGGAGTTTTCTTTCCCACTACTTGTGGTCTTCTAAAAGACCTTTTTGAGGATGAAAGAAGTTACTTCATACAGCTTCTCACTGAATTTTTTAATCATTACTTGATAATGTATGAAACTCACCATTTTTGTATAATAAGTATAGGGGAACTAGAAAGCCTGCTCTCTTTCTGACAGTCAACTTCTCTGATTTTATTTAAACATTCTGAAAATAAAACTATACTAAATGATCTAATTATTAACATTACAGCAGCAAAGGGATTATGTTTATTCACATGTCAGAGAAAAAAATGGATGTGGATTTGGATAGCAAAGGGTGTGATGGGTGGCTAACTGCATAACAAGCAAATTTCTCTATTTAAAGCCAATTCTTTTTCTCAACATCAAATCATCCTCATATAAGTATGCCAAAGATACTCACATGCAGAGCAGAGGGATCTGGCAGAAACTCAACATCTTCTCCAAAGATAAAATCAGGGGGCAACTCCGGGTAGTGAGCATTGAAAATAATATCCCCTAAGGTAGAAGAAAATTAAATGTATTTTAGAATTCTATGTTAAAATCAAAATATTCTTAATGCTATGCAGAAAACTCCAAATATTTTTTGTTTTTAATACAATTCAAGGGAAAACAACTGCAGTAATAATTATTAATTCTTTTTCTAAAAGGACCAGGTCCTTCACTATGTGGGCATCTTAAAATATGTAAACACTAAAAACTATATGTAAACAAAAGCTTTTACTAATATGTAACAATTTACAAATAGATTTATAAAATACATTGTAAACAGAAATATCATGGCACACTGGATAGAGAGCTGACCTGAGAGTTGAAAGACCTAACCTCTGCCTTGTCTCTGATACATGCTGGCTATGCAACTCTGGACAAGTCACTTAACCTTGCAGTGACTTAGTATTCTTCCTAAAACTCTAAGTTGCAGACAAACTAAAATTTGCAATGGTGGAGGGAGTTTCTTCACTGAGAGTTCCCCTGGGTCAATGAAATCACAAATCCAGCCCAAAACAAAACATTATGAACACAATCAAAAGTAAGTAAATATATAGAATCACAGCCTCCTGTGAAATCATTGTTAATTAACAATCATGTGACCAAAATAATTTAAGTTCTTTCTATGTCCAAGGCAGAAATGGGAATACAAATTAAAAACGAGACCATTTTCCTTTCTTTCAGGGAACGTATAGTCTGATGAGAGAAATGTACAAAAAAAAATTAAATGCAAGATAAAATTTAAGCATAACAGAAAAGGTAGAGAGTTTAGGAGGTCCTAGGAACTCAAATCACCTCTTGAGACTACAGAGACCCCCTGTTTTCCCCACAAAGGAAACTCAATCAGGAAGGCAATGAAAGTGAATATGCTGTGAATATGTGTTCAAAAGACATGAAGATATCTAAAAAAGAAATGGAAGATGGCATGATTTTCTTGTGTGAGCACGCAGTCCAGTCTTTCCCCATGGTTTTTTCTTCCCTTAATAGACTTTCTGTCAAATATTTCACTTAATAATGGGAATGGGAAAGAAAGAGCGCCAGTCAAAAGGACATTTTTATCTTTGAGACTGAAAATCTTTGGGTATCAGGAATGCTAACTTATTTTGGGTAGGAGAAGTATGAGGACAGGTGACTAATGAACCTCCTGGCACTTCCTTAACTTTATCCATTGGTCCAGTCTAAGAATCAGAGCTGGGTCCTGAATACAAGCACTGTTCCCTTTACATGCATGGTTCTGTGCCCTGTGGTGCCCAAGGGCACCATATAAAACCTGTGAGGGTACACTAGAATATTCTGAATCTTTAACCTAACTACTTGATAAATAGAACTATTAGGTATTTCTTTTGGTCTAAGGGTGCCATGAAAAATTTACTAAGATGCTAAAGGCACCATGAACTAAGAAATTTTCGGGAACTTCTGCATTAGTCCCTTTCCAACACCTGTGACAGCAACAGGAAACCTTGGGCTATGTCTGAACCACATAGCAGGCCCATGTAAAAGCACTAATGCCATTTCCTATGCTCCTTCTCTTCCACAATCCCACCCAGAACAGTATTCCTGCTTTGAGCTCAGGCCTCACAATCATCATCTGGACAAGCAGCTCCTATGGAGAAGGGGCCAGTCATCCTAAGAATCTGCTATACAGGGCAGACAAGGTTGCCTGGTCAAAAAGTCAGGGACACTAAGTGAGAGACAATATGTACCAGGCTAGTCAAACCACCACCCTGATCGCCATCTCCACTCAGACCTTGATGGAGACAGCCCAGGACTCTGAGCCCAAAAGCAAAAGAATAGCAATGCTTCGTACCCAGTACCCTCAGTCATCATTCTAGAAAGCAATCCATGGAGACAGAATTCTGGGAAGATGGCAAAGTAGGTCAGAAAATCCCAAACTCTCCAGATCTCCTCCATAAAACAGGATAATATAGCACCTCAGGGCAAACATAGAGCTGGTAAAAATAAACAAGGGTAGGGGCAGAACAATGGTCCTCTTGGGACAATCAGAGATCTAAAGAAAAATCCCAGGAGGGGATTTCACCGCTGTGTAAACATCTCTAAGGTAAGCTCCCTTACACAGGAAGCAGCAAGCCCTGGAGTTAGCTGCATTGAGGTGCTATCTGCTTCCCAGCCACAGGAACTTTTACCCCCAGAACAGTGAGGGCACTTGGATGTTTGAGCCAAGGAAGATCAAGGGAACCTCGGCTGACAAGGCATGCCAGACACGGCTGCACTGCAGAGACATGGACGCAGGGTTAGAAGGAACCAGTACACGTGAGGTTAGGTGCAGAAGAAGCAGGGCAGGGACACTGCTTTCTGTGGGAATTTACAGGAAGCTGGATGTCTTGGTTTCAGCTACAGGCCACAGGGGAGAACTGAAGAAGGATCTAAGGTAGCATCCCCCATACTCCAGACAAGAGGTGATTATATAAACTAAGATGCTACAAACAACAACCAAAAAAATGAACAGGCAAAGGAGAAAGAATCCAACCATAGAGAGTTACTATGGGAATTAGAGAAGACCAGGATTCATCTTCAGAGGAGGATACTGAAGGAAGAAAAAAACAAAAACCCCTCCTCTACCCCAAAGGGTAATATCAGTTGCCTATCCAAAAAGAATTCATAGAACTTAAAAAAGACTTTAAAAATCAAACAAGAGAGATTGAGGAAAAACTAAAAAATAAGGACAAAACAAGAAAAACAAGATTATTAAGATAAAATCAACCAATTAGAAAAGAAGATTTAGAATCTTAAGGAAGAAAGTAACTCCTTGAAAATCAGAATTGGACAAGGGGAAGCTAGTGAAGTTACAAGAGATCAAGAAATAATAAAATATAAAGAATGAAAAAATAGAAGAGAATGTGAACCATCTCATAAGAAAAACTGATCTGGAGAACAGATCAAGAAGAGAAAATATAAGAATAATGGTACTACCTGAAAGCAATGATCAAAAAAAAAGTCTTGATACAATAATATATGAAATAACTAAAGAAAACTGTTCTCAAGCATTAGAACAAGAGGGGAAAGTAGAAATAGAAAATAATCACCAATTATAACCCAAAAGAAATGATACAAGGAAAACCCATAGAAATATCACAGTCAAATTATGAAACTCCTAGCTCAAGGATAAAATATTATGAGTAATAAGGAAAAAAAATTTAAATATGGCAATGCCACAATTAGAATCACACAAGACCTAGCAGTGACAATACTAAGAGACCACAGGTTTTGGAAAATGTTATCTTGAAGAGTCAAAGAACTGGTGTTCCAGCTGAAAATATCATACCTGGCAAAGCTAAGCATAATCCTGAATGGGGCAGGGGGGTGGGGGTGGGCCATGGGGAGGACATTTAATAAAGTGTCAGACTTTCAGGTTTTGTTTGAAAAACAAACCTGAACATAATAGATTTGACAGGCAAGAGCAAAGAGAAACATAAGGTACATACCAAAGTCTAATTACAAGTGATTCAATAAGAACAGACTATTTGCCTTTTATCTACATAAAATGTAAAACATATGTTTAAGATTGTTATTAGCTATTGGATAGTCTGTAAGAAAGACTGAAGTAGACTTGAGTATATGATTTTAAAAAGTAAGGGGGAGGAACCAAGATGGCGGAGTAGAAACATTCACATATGCTACCTCTTAACCCACAGCCCATAAAATACCTGTAAAGAAGAGCTCCCAACAAATTCTGGAGCAGTGGAAGCCACACAACAACGGAGTGGAGGAGATTTCTGTTCCAGAGAGCCCTGAAAAACCTACACCAAAGGTCTGTCGCACATAGGACCTGGAGCAGAGCCCAGCCCTGCCTTGGCTGCACAGCACCAAGAGGAGCAGATCCAAGCAGGCTTCAGGGACGAAATCTCCAGCAGCCACGCACACACAGTCTGTGGGTTCCTCTACCCACAGACGCCAAAGGTCAGTGAGAGAGCCTTTTTGGCAGGCCGAGAGGGGAGCAGGGTATCTCCATAACTCAAGCCCCCTCGGGAGGCAGCAGCAGACAGGGGCTCCCAAAGCAGACAGGAGCTTGAATCCATTATTGAAGGTCTCTGCATAAACCCCCTGAGGGAACTGAGCCCCTGGTGGTGCACTGCCCCCACCTGAGCAGCTGAACTTAATCTCACACTAAATAGCAGCCCTGCCCCCACTGAAAGCCCTGAGGCTGGGAAGCAGCACTTGAATCTCAGACCCCAAGCACTAGCTGGGCAGATCTGGAGGTGAGGTAGGTGTGGAAAGGAATCTCTGAAGTCAAGTAACTGGCTGGGAAAATGCCCAGAAAAGGGGGGAAAAAAAATAAGACCGTAGAAAGTTACTTTCTTGGTGAACAGGTATCTCCTCCCTTCCTTTTGGATGAGGAAGAACAATCCTTACTATCAGGGAAAGACATAGAAGTCAAGACTTCTGTATCCCAAACATCCAAAATAAATATTCAATGGGCTCAGGCCATGGAAGAGCTCAAAAAGGATTTTGAAAATCAAGTTAGACAGGTGGAAGAAAAACTGGAAAGAGAAATGAGAGAGATGCAAGAAAAGCATGAAAAGCAGGTCAACACCTTGCTAAAGGAGACCCAAAAAAATGCTGAAGAAAATAACACCTTGAAAAATAGGCTAACTCAACTGGCAAAAGAGGTTCAAAAAGCCAATGAGGAGAAGAATGCTTTGAAAAGCAAAATTAGTGAAATGGAAAAGGAGGTTCAAAAGCTCACTGAAGAAAATAGTTCTTTCAAAATTAGAATGGAACAGATGGAGGCTAATGACTTTATGAGAAACCAAGAAATCACAAAACAAAACCAAAAGAATGAAAAAATGGAAGAGAATGTGAAATATCTCATTAGAAAAACAACTGACCTGGAAAATAGAGCCAGGAGAGACAATTTAAAAATCATGGGACTACCTGAAAGCCATGATCAAAAAAAGAGCCTAGACATCATCTTTCATGAAATTATCAAGGAAAACTGCCCTGAGATTCTAGAACCAGAGGGCAAAATAAATATTCAAGGAATCCACTGATCACTGCCTGAAAGAGATTCTAAAAGAGAAACTCCTAGGAACATTGTGGCCAAATTCCAGAGTTCCCAGGTCAAGGAGAAAATATTACAAACAGCTAGAAAGAAACAATTCCAGTATTGTGGAAATACAATCAGGATAACACAAGATTTAGCAGCTTCTACATTAAGGGATCGAAGGGCATGGAATAGGATATTCCAGAAGTCAAAGAAACTAGGACTCAAACCAAGAATCACCTACCCAGCAAAACTGAGTATAATACTTCAGGGGGAAAAATGGTCTTTCAATGAAATAGAGGACTTTCAAGCATTCTTGATGAAAAGACCAGAGCTGAAAAGAAAATTTGACTTTCAAAAAGTAAAACTGTCTTGAACAGCTAAAAAGAGTAATTATTTTATACAAATGAGGTGCAAGAGGAAGAACCAACACAGAGAAATTAGATGGGGGAAGAGGGTTGGCAGTTCTCGAAACCTACATTTACTGGGAATGGGTTCAAGAAGGAAGAATACATAAATATCTAGAAGAGCATAAAAGTCTTCTCCATTCAGAAAGAAATAAAACATTAAGGGAAGGATCTTTAGAGGGGAGACTGAGAAAATAGGTTAAAGGAGGTATAGAAGGGGGTTTAGATTAATGGAAATAGGAGGATAATGGAGGGACCCTGGTGGGGGGCGCAGATTAAGTATTAGGAGGGCAAAGTAGTGAGTATAAGTAAAGTAGGAGGAGGGATAGGAAAGAAAAGATATGCACAGACAAAATAAAGATCAGGAGTACAATTTATAAGGGAAAAGGAGCAGGGATGCTAATCATGATCTTGGATAAAGTTGAGGCTAAAATAGATTTAATCAAATTACATATTATATTCCTTCCTGGATTAATTAAGATTAAAGGATTGTGCAGGCCTGAAAGAGGTTTCTGAAGTCATTTAGTCATTTTACATATAAAGAAACGAAAGAGGTAAAGTGACTCACACAAGACCCATGGGCATCGTAGCACTGAGGTTGGAATCCAAGTTCCATAACTACAAAACCAGGTCCTCTTCCACTAATGCCATGCTGCATAATGAAGTAACATCCTATCTTTCTACAGGCTTACAAAAGGCAAACAACAGGCTACTATAGGCTTCTAGAAATATATATTGTAGTGCCCTAAATATTACATGTGATACTGACCCAATACATATATAAACTGTACCATCATCACAAAAGTATTAGCACAGTTCTGGAGAAGGAAGGACTTTCCCATTAGAAGGATCAAAGGGCAGACCGCATTGCAGCTGAGTCTTACAGGACAGGTTCACTCACTAGATCTTACACCTTTTCCACTAGCATTCTTTCTCTGTCTTTTTCACTGAAATTGTTTTCTCCATTATTCCATAACTTTTCCCGTAAAATTAAAGGAAGTTACACCTCCCACTATAATGGAGTGATGAGATGAAGCAGAAAGACCGATTTAGTCCATGTTTCCTACTATTACATCTACTCCTTTGTCCTTGCAAATTAAAAAATCTTGGAAAGCCAGCTGGATTATATTGTGACATCAAAAGTAACTTAAATCTAAATTTCAATGAAAAGAACACAGTTGGATCTTTCTGTCACCCTAGACTTCTCACTTTCTCTTGCTGTCCCCTCCCATATCCATTGAGTTGTCATGTCCTGTCTTTTATATGTCTGCATCACCTCTGGTACACAAGCACCAACCTCACAAAGTTACTGTGAGGATCAAACGAGATAACACTTGTAAAAGTGACAAGTGCAGGGCTTGGAACATAACAGGCACAACATTTAACCTTGTTCCCTTCCCTTTTCTTCCCCCTTCTCTTCTCTGACACTGCCGGCATGGACGCAAGACCCTTATCACCTTGCACCTAGATTTATTCAATCAACTCCAAAGGTTCGCTATTGCAAGCAGGATCAAATATAAAATCCTTTGGTTTTTATATTACTTCGTAACCTGGCCACTTCTTGCTTTTCCATTCATACTTTACCTCCCTTCATACACTCTGTGATCCAGAGATGCCGCCTTCTTTGCTGCACTCAATACATCTCTGGCCTCAGAGTATTTTCACTGGTCTTCCATGCCTGGAATGCCCTCCTTCCTCATTTCTACCTCTTACCTTCCCTCAGCTTTCCTCGAATTTCACCTTCTGCAAGAAGCCTTCCCCTGCTCTTCATCTTAGCATCTTACCTCCGACATTAACCCTAACTTATCCTGTATGTGGCTGTTTACATGTTGTCCCCACTGGACAGTGAGTTCCTTGAGAGTTGTGACTCTTTTTTGCCATTCTTTGTATTACTAGCACTAAGCACAGTATCTGGCATACAGACAGAACTTAACAAATGCAAGCTCACTGAATGACACAATTTACTTTTTATGGTTCTCACCATTTTGCCTCCAATCTCCAGGTGCTCAACAAATGTTCACTGGACAAATTTCTTGACACTTTTAAATCATGATATATAAAGTTTGGCATTATTTTTATGCTAAAAAGAAAAGTGAGGAAGTAAAATATTTATTGGAAACAACTTGCACAAACACTGTACTAATTATTAAATGAGAATATCATTATTTATATCATCATATATTACAAAAGAATCAGAATATAAAGCATAGGAAGAATATAAAAATTAGTTAAAATCATTGCTGCAGATGTTATGGAAAGACATATGCACTAATACACTACTGATGAACTTGTAAACTGGTGAATTGGTCCAATAATTCTGAAAAGCAGCTTGGAATTAGCTTAGGTTGTGTTCGTCCTTCATTTTCCAAGAGGAGGGAGTCATCTCAAGGAAGTCAATGATAAAAAGAAAAATCCCCAAAATACTTAAATGAATACTTTTTGTAATATGCCCATCAACTGGGAAACAGCTAGAAAAACATACAACATGTAAACAGAATATTATTGTGCTAACGAAATGATGAATAATGATGACTAAGGTTGGTCACAAAGAAGACAGAGGAGCATGTACCTCCTTCCCTTCTTTGCAGAGGTTGGGTGGGGGTGGAGAGTAAATAGTCAATGGATATAGAATAGTGAACATACTTTTGGACTTAGTGGACAGATTGGTTATTTTTACTGAACTTTTATTCATCATAAAGGATGGTTCTCTAGGAGCAGGATACTGAGGGGAAGAATATATTGGGAAATGAAGGTGACAGAGAAATAAAAGATATTTACCTTCTCTGAAAGAGCAGAAAATAAAGTAGAAAAACTGAGGAGTAGGAAGGAGGGAAGGTAAAAGTGAAGGAGTGGCATTAATCAAACATGTTTCCTTGCTTTTACGTGAAAAAGATAATATGGAATATAGATTTCCTACTCTCCAGATGTTATTCTAATATTTTATCAAAAGATATCAAAAAGCTATCAAAAGAAAATTATACACAAGAAAACAGAGAAAAGAAAATGGCACCATTGATAACATAAATAAAGAAAAAAAGGACTAGCTAGTGGACAGTGTTGTTGGGACCACAACTATCTTTCATACCTCTACTATGAAAATATGCCTGAAGAAGCTTCACATATAGCATCACCAAAACAAAAAATCAAGAATTACAGAATATTATAACTAGAAGAAAGGCAGCAAGGTGGCTCAGTAGAGAAAGAGTGCCAGACGTAGGGCAGGAAGATTCATCTTCCTGAGTTCAAATCTAGCTTCCAACAGTTACTAGCGGCGTAACCCTGGGCAAGTCACTTCACCTTGTTTGCCTCAGTTTCCTCATCTGTAAATTGAGCTGGAGAAGGAAATGGCAAACCACTCCAGTATCTTGGACAAGAAAACCTTAAATGGGACAATAAAGAATCAGACCTATCTGAAAAACAACTAATTGATAGGAGCTAGGAGAATCGAGAGAGAGAGAGAGGCAGAGAGATCATCTAAGGCAACATGTAGTCTTCAGATGGAGAAACTGAGACCCAGAGAGTTTTTAAGTAGCTTATCCACAGTCACAGTTAGTCCTGGCAGAGCCAGGAGAGCCCAGGTCTCTTCTGATCCAATGAGATATTTGTTAAATAATAATAATAATACTTAGCTCACATAGTTAGTGCTATAGAAATACTATTCTCTTCCTGTTTCTACTTCCTCTCTCGTGACTCCCCACATAGTGTCTTTTTCACTACATCATGACAAATTAATCAGCTGACTAATCAGCAGTTATTAAATACCTATTACACACCAGGAAATGCTATTGTCTACAGATCCTTACAGAGCACACTGCTTTCTACTCAGGGACAAAAGCACTAGTCTATATACTAAGAAGAAAACTTTTTTTTTTTTTGAAAAATCTAGACTCTTAAAAGTTATGAGTATCTCAGAGGTCATTTAGTCAGGATTTTAACCTTTTTTGCATCATGGTCTCCTCTGGCAGTTGAGTGAAATCAACGGACCCCTTCTCAGAATAATGTTTTCAAAAGCATAAAAGAAAATACATAGGATTACAAAGGAAACTAATTATGGAATACAACTAGAATACAATCATTTTAAAAAAAATTAGGTTCATGGAGTCCAGGTAAAGATTCCTGCTCTAGTCAAACTCCCCTGATCCTAATGTATGACAGAGCACACAGTCAGTACTTTCTGCTGAATGTCTTCAGTGACTGGAAACTCACCATCTCCTAAGGCCCATCCCATTGTGAGATTGTTCTAGTTGCTAGAAAATTATTTCTTTCTCCCTCCACGTAATTTCTACCCATTTGCCCAAGTGCTTTCCTTTAAAGCAACAAAGAACTCACAGCTCTTTAAATATATGGAAACAGTGATCCCATTTCCTCTTAGTCTTTTCTTTTCTGGCTTACACATCTTCATTTGCTTCAACCACTCAACATAACACCTAATTTCCAGAGAAATTTGAGCCACATGATACTTATTTATAAATACCAAGGGAACCAATTATATTGCAAAAACCTTAATATGCTGTGAATAATTAAGGAGTTGTATATAATGAATCTTCAAATAGTGTAACAGTTTTAAACTAAACCTTTGACCTAGTATTTTCTATGTATTGCTTTGAGTACTTAAATTGAGAACATTTTAAAGTTAAGTGCTATGAATTAGCATCGCTTTATTGATGGATAAATATTCTCAAGCAGAAACTTCCCATCTTGATAATTTTCACAGCCATATGCACAAACGGTTTAATTAGTTCAATTTATTAAAACACATTTTTAATGACTACAATGTACCTGACACCACAAAGAGACTAAACTTTCTCAACCTTTCTATCTACGTTTTTGCTTGTGGTATTTAGAAGCAACTACGAAATGAGTATAATTTTGAAAAGGAATTTTACAGCATAATATTGAAAAATTGAAGAAAATTCTGTGGAAGCCTAGAAACAATTGCTTACATTTGTATAGGACATTATGATTATCAAGTACTTTACTACATTATCTCATTTGGTCCTTGCAATAGATCTGTAAGGCAGAAACATTAAGACTTCAACAGATCTTACAGATGTGGGTACCCCTTCTAATAGCATAGATTACAACCTAGCCTTTTTTTCTCATCCTGTGCTTCTATAAATTCTCCTTAGTGGCACCCCCAATATGATGGCAGATTTCTGCTAGGTTTCTTAACATTTGCACCCCTCTCTATTATCTCTCAACTGAGCTACACAATAAACCCATTTCCTTTACCAGTCAGTCACACATATCCTGGATGATATCTTCTTTTTGAATACAAAACATGGATGCTATATGCAATTGGCTCTCTATATGCACCATCTATATGTCTATCTCTCCACTGTCTTTGAAAGACCCACAGTCTTGATTCCTCAAAGAATTCCATGATTTGGAGCCATCACTCAAAAAATGATGATATTACAAAAAGTTATTTCAATTTCAAGAAGAGTTTGGGGTACTTAAAAGCACTGCGCAATATTGCAAATGCAACTCAGGCCACTACTGTATCCTATTCAACTACACCCAGTTAGCTATCTGTTTGCAGTATCTTCCAAGACATTAGTTCTATGAGCTCCCTATTCAATTGTACATCCTAGTCTAGATGTACAGAGAATTAAGCATAAATCTTTTGAGAGAAGTCTTCATTTAGAGGTTCTACAACATTCTAGCACAATGTTTCCAAAAAAACAAAAGCATCTGCAGCACCTAAATATATAAAATATATTTACATGTAATATAAATATTTTATATTATATATAAATATAGAATATTTATATATTATATATAAATAGAACATATTTATAAAGAATATTGATAAAGAATACTCTCTTCCAAAACCATCTGTGATTTTGACATATTCCATGATAACAGAAAGCACCTTTAACACATACTTGACTCCTTTTCTATGCTCCACTCGGTACTAAAAATCAAATGGAGTTATTTACGTTTAATGCAGTGGGGGAAACACTGCAAGTATCCTGCAAATGAACAAACTGAGTTTTTGTTTCTTTTATAGTCTGGAATTTCAAAGTCCAACTATAATTCTGCCAGATGGGCTTTGTTGTGATTCATTGATGCAAGCCACTGAGGGAGGCACCTGAAATGACAATGCTAAATCGTCCTAGAAACTCAGGGACATTTCTAGAATTAGGTATATAGACAAATGCGCCAAATGCGTTCCATGTAATTAGTTGAGAACAAGCCGGTATGCTGTCATCAATTTAAAAAGTTTCCTCTCTCACCTCCAAACTGAGAACTGTAAAGTATAAAATTCTAACTCTAAACTTTCTTCCACTGAACATCCCCCTGACAAGCACAGAACTCAGGCTCCAGTAAAAAACCTTCTACAACTTCAGCAGAAATGGCTACAATATGGAAAAGAGAGCCTACCAAAGTCTCTGGCCTTTCTGCCTTTTTTGTGTTGCTCTGTCTTTGCCCCCAGGATATCAGACAGTAGCCGCAGTGCCCACTTGGGAAGTGGCAGTGCAGGCTCAGCACACTAAGAGTTAAGGTCCACTCAGGCCAACAACACTGTCCCAGGACAAAACCTTCTGGAAACAAGGTGGCCTGCCCTGGTGCTAGAGGTAGCTGCTGACTCTGGCAGCATACAGGCAAGGGAGAGAACAGCAGACCTCAGTGGCACTGAATGGAAGGCACCATATAAGACAGATCTTGGCCCTGGTACAATGCCTCAATTCAGGAAACAAAGCTAGAAAGAAAAATAAATCAAAGAGGAAACTGACAACTATAAAAAAATTACTGTAGCTCTAGTGATATCCAAAAGTTTGGCCTAAAATATATTTGTCAAAAATACTATATGAATACTTAAAAGAAATGAAGCAAGAAATAAATGAATAAAAGTTCTGTAGCAAATAACGGAAACAAAAAGAAATAGTGTAGAACTAATAAATCTTGGTTTACTAGTAAAACTAGAATAGAACAAACAAAAAGCAATGACTCCATAAGATAGAAAAAAAAAATCCGAACACAACCAAAGGTCTGAAAAAATAGGTGGAAATTTAAGATATATGACATCAAAAACAACTGACCTGGAAAATAGGTCAAGGAGAAATAATGTAAGAACAAAGAGACTTCCTGAAAACCATGATTTTTTTTAAATCTATAAAGTATATACATAAAATGTATAGACACTATACTTCAAAGAATTATAAATGAAAACTCACCAGATATATTCTAATCAGAAGACAAAGTAAAGAAAGAAAAAGATCCACTACCATGTTCTTTAAAAATTCCCAAAAGAAAAAGTCTCAGGAATGTTATAGCCGAAATCCTAGGTTTAGGCATAAAGGTAAAAAACAGTGAAAGCAGAAAAGGAAGAGACCAAGGAGCCACAGTCATGATCACATAACACTTAGCAGTTTCTTGTTAAAATGACAAGAGATATTGGAATATGCTATTCTGAATGGCAAAAGATAAAGGCATATAGCTAAAAATAACTTATTCTGAAAAGCTGGGTATAATCTTATGAGGGGAAAATGGATCTTTACTGGAAAAAAAAAGAACTTTCAAACATTCATGAGAAAAAGACCTGAGCTAAGGAGGAACTCAAAAATATAAACACAAGAGTCCAGAGAAACCTAGAAAGGTAAATTGATTTGAGTAACCAGAAGGGCTCCATGGTGGTGTACTGCTAACATTCAAATAGAGGGGAAAGAAACAAGTATTCCCTTCAAAGCTGTAATGTGTTCTATGGGTTTTGAGGGTATTAAATAACATTTGAGGGCATTAGGATTCTCTGGAAGTAGAGGATAAAAACTTGGATAGAGGAGTGGGAAAGTGAACATGATTAACTTCACTCTTAGGGAAAACGTACAAAGAAGAGTTGAACACACATACACACTTTGCTGTAAATCAACAGGAAAATGGGTACAAATAGGGGCAGTGGAGAGGGGAATGGTGTAAGAAGGTTGCTGGTAGGTGAGGAGAGAACAGTCAAACACAAAACAAATGCTTTGATCCTAAAGGAGAGAACTGAAAGAGGAGGGCAGGAGGTGAAGACTTACAAATTTAAGGAAGGTGTCCATCAACTGAGAACAGTTGAACAAAACTCATGGTATTGAACATAATGGAATACCACTAAACCACAAAAAACAGCAAAAGGGAATATTCTAGAGAATATTAATATGAACTGATACAGAGTAAAATAAGCAAAATCAGAACAATTTATAAAAGAACAACATTGTAAGGAAAAACAACTTTGAAAGACTTACACCAATATTGCCAAAGGACCTATGACACAACATGTTAACCATTTCCTGGCAGAAAGGTGATGGACTCAAAAGTGCAGAGAGAGACATAAATACATTTTCAGATATGGGCATTGTGTAGATTAACTTTTACTTGACTGCTTGAGACACAGTGGAAGGAGAAGTAGGCCTGGAATCAGGATGAGCTGAATTCAAATCTGGACTCAGATACTGTGTGAGCTTGGGTGAGTCATTTAACCTCTGCTTCAATTTCTTCAACTATAAATGGGGATCATAACAGGACCTATTTAATTGGGTTGTTAAGGATGTTAAGAAGGATAAAAGGAGAAATTTGTAACCCAGTTTCTGGCACAAAGATACTTAATAAATGTTTTGTCCCTATCCTCCCACCTCCTTCCTATAAGGGTTTATTCCTCTCAATTTTTAACTGGGGAAGAGGGTATTAGTAACTATAATGGGAGAGAGACAGACAGACAGAGATAGAGATAGAGATGGAGGGAAAGAGAGAGAACAGCTAGCAAAAACATTTTTAAGAAGGAAGCTCAGAAGGCACAGTTGTGAAAACAGCAGGTGGAATTTATTATATATTTTTAAAAATAAAAAAAGTACGAAATAGAGAGCTATAGCTTCATGGAAGATTTTTCTATACGGTTTTCACATTAGATTTCATAATTTTTATGTTAAATTGTGTATATGTAAATGTTATGGGAGGCTGCTAAAGTTCAGAATAAAAAAGCGATTTTTAAAAAGTTGAGGTAGTAACTAAGCATTAATTCAGACAAGGCAAGAGTAAAAATATACCCAGATAAGACATAAAAAGTGAAACTATACTATGCTTAAAGGAATCTGAGAGAATGAAAAGTATCAGAACTAAATGTATATGCACTGAACAATGATGCATTTATGAACTTAAAGGAAAGCTACTAAAACTATAAGGAAAAATAGACAGTAAAAGAAAATTACAAGGGACTTCAAACATGACCATTTCACATCTAGAAAAATATAGAAAACAAAGTTAAACAAGAAAGAATTTAAGAACCTAAACAGAATTTTAAAAAACAGATATAATAGATCTCTGGTAATTACCGAATGGGAACTCAAAGGAGTACACATTTATTTTAGATTTGTATAGAATGAATTAAAAAGAATGAAATATTTTGTTGTAAGCCAAAAACAAATGCAAAATCACAGAAATGTTAAATATAATACAATGAAAATTATCTTCAATGAGAGGAATACAAAGAAAAGATTTAAATTCCAATGAAGTCAGTAAGTCAACAAATATCTATTAAGAGCCTTATGTCCCAGGCCCTGTACTAAGCACTGGGGATATAAAGGTGGCAAAAACATTTCATCGTCCTTCCTCTCAAGTACTGTACATTCTAGTGGGAGAGACAACAGGTAAATATCTAAATAGATAAAAGATATATAAAAAGGTAATCTGAATGTGTAAGGTATTAGTAGTTGGGAAGATCAGGAACGGTCCACTATAGAAGGCAGGAGTTGAGCTCTGTTTGGAAAAAACCAAAACAAAACAGGAAAACTAAGAGATAGAATTAAGGGAGAAGAAGACGCCAGGCACACGGACAGTGCACAGAGACAGGAAGTAAAGAGGTCATGTGTGTTGTTGTTCAGTTCTGCCATACTCAACTCTTCTTGACTGAATTGGGGATTTTCCTGGTGGAGATACTGGAGTGGTCTGCCATTTCCTTCTCCAGCTCATTTTATAGATGAGGAAACTGATGCAAACAGGGTCAAGTGACTGGCCCAGGGTAACACAGCTAATAAGTATCTGAAGCTAAGTTTGAACTCTGGAAGAGGAGTCTTCCTGGAGGGAGTCTTGCTGCATGATTTTCTGTTTGCAGAATTGTGCACCCAATGCAGCCTCTGAAGCTGAGATGCAACAAAGTATGGATCAGTTCTCTGCTGCCTGTGCTAATTTTCACCTAATAATTAACACCAAGAAAACACCAGTGCTCCATCAGCTACCACCACACCATCCATACGTGGAAAAATCGGTTACCACAAATGGAGAAGTTTTGAATGCTGTGGATAAGTTCCTTACCTTAGTAGTGTACTTTCCAGGGATGTACACATTGACAACGAGGTTGATGCACTCATTGCTAGAGCCAGCTTGGTGTTTGGGAGGCTCTGAAGAAGTTTGGAAGAGAAGAGGTATTAGACTATCAAACTGAAGGTCTACAGAGCCGTGGTGCTGACCTCATTGTTATATGCTTGTGAAACATGGATAGTCTACCAGCACCATGTCAGGAAACTGAATCGCTTCCATTTGAACTGTCTTAGTCTGAGGATCACCTGGAAGGATAAGGTACCAGACACTGAAGTCTTTGCTTGAGCTGAACTGCCAGGTATTCAAACTATACTTCAGAGAGCACAATTCTGATGGGCTGGCCACATTTTCAACTGCAAAATGCATGCTTGCCAAAAAGACTATTTTATGGAGAACTCATATGGGACAGGTGAACACATGGTAGCCAGAAGAAGCAATACAAGGACACGCTCAAGGTCTCTCTCGAGAACTTTGGATTTGACTGTGCAACGTGGGAGACACTGGCACAGGACCACTCATCATGGTGTGCCCACTTCAGAAAGGGTGTTGTGATCTTTGAGCAAAGCAGAATTGAGACAGCCCAAAGTAAATGTAGGATTTTCAAATTTGGGATATCCACCCCAAATATTCATAGAGATTATCTATGCCCAACCTGTGGCAGAGCATTCCAAGCTTGTGCTGGTCTGACCAGCCATAGCTGGACACACTGATACTTGATTTTGCCATGGTGATGTCACTTTGGTCCTCTTCGAGAACAAAGGACAACAACCAACCAACCAACTCCCTGATGAATGTATAGTTTCATGTTAAGAGTAAATAAAGAAAGGGTGAAACTACAAGTAAAGCAGGAGAGTAAGGAATAGTATGACCAAATAAGAGATAGAGAACATTACAAAATGCAAAATGGATAATTTTGATGACATTAAGTTTAAATGTTTTTATACAAACAAAACCAATGCAATCAAGGTTAGAAGGGAAGCAGAAAACTGGGAAAGAATTTTTATAACCAGTGACTCTCATAAAGGCCTCATTTCTAAAATATACAGAGAACTGAGTCAAATCTGTAAGAATATAACTCATTCCCCATTTAATAAATGGTCAAAGGATATGAACAGGTAATTTTCAGAGGAAGAAATTAAAGCTATCTATAGTCATATGAAAAAATGCTCTAATCACTACTGATTAAAGAAATGCAAATTAAAATGACTCTGAGATACCATATCACACCTATCAGATTGACTAGCAAGACAAAATAGGAAAATGATAAATGTTGGAGAAGATATGAGAAAATTGGAACACATGCAGAGTTGGTGGAGTTGTGAACTGATCCAACCATTCTAGAGAACAATTTGGAATTATGCCCAAAGGACTATAAAACCATGCAAACCCTTTGACCCAGCAGCACCACTTCTAGGTAGGTCTGTATCTCAAAGAGATCATAAAAAAGGGGAATGGACCCACATGTACTAAAATATTTATATCAGTGCTTTCTGTGGTGGCAAAGAATTAGAAATTGAGGGGACACCTATCAACTGGGGAATGGCTGCACAGGTTGCGATATATAAATGTAAAGGAATACTATTGTTCCATAAGAAATGGTGAGGAGGCAGATTTCAGAAAAGCCTGGAAAGACTTGCATGAACTGATACTATGTGAAACAAGGAGAATCAAGAGAACACTGTACCCAGTAACAGCAACGCTGTGTGATGACTGACTTTGTTAGACTTAGCTCTTCTGAGCAATGCAATGATCAAAGACAATTCCAAAAGACTCATGATGGAAAATGCTATCCACATCCAAAGAAAGAACTATAGAGTCTGAATGCAGATCTAAGCAGACTATTTCTCTTTTCTTGTTGTTGTTTTTTTTTTTCTTTCTCATGGTTTTTCCCTTCTGTTCTGATTCTTTTTTCACAACATGACTAATGCTCCCCTCCCAGCCTGATGTCTTTCTTTTTCTTTGCCTCATTAAAGGGGCCATGCCCTGGCTATTTCTTAAAAACAGGCCTATTCAAAGAACGGGCGTTATCTCACCTAAGTGAGTGCCTAGAGAGACCTTGGCCTTAAGGGGCCAAAGTCTCCCAGTGCATCCTGGGTCATCTCCAGTCTTGATGAATATCTGGTCACTGCATTCAGATGGCTCTGGAGAAGAAGTGAGGCTGGTGACCTGCACAGCCCTCCCTCACTCAAAACAAACTCAAGTATAAGTCATGTCATCATTTCTCTGATGGCATGGTCTTCAGCAACAAAGGATGAATACAATATGGAAATTAACATGATCATATATGTATATAGCCTGTATCAGATTGCTTGCCTTCTTGGGAAGAAGGGAGGGAGTGGGGGATGTTTAGAACTCAAATCTTATAAAAGTTAATGTTGAAATTTAGAAATAAATAAATTTAATTTTTTTTAAAAAAAGGAAGTGTACAAAGGGTGGTAAAGTCTAAGAAAACTTACAAGGTAGGAAAGGGTCAAGAGACTAAAGAATATAACTTTAAAGAATTAGTGGGTGAAGTATCAAATCACATAAACAATAAAGAAGTCAAGTCAACAGGCATTTGTTAAGTTCTTTCTATTTGTCAGGCACTAAGCTAACTTCTAAGGATAAAAATATAGTTATCCTTTCCACCTCATCCAGGTTAGGGGTGCAGTGTCCCCCATGATCTGGAAAATCCAAGTAAATATTTTTAGCCCTCCCTTCAACACTAGAGTAGAAGTTTTAATTTTTTCTTTTTCTTTTATGGGGTGTTTATACAATACTATACATATATTTTATGCATTTCGGAATTTCTAAACTTTTTCTGCATCATCTGCTGGCCTCTCGGTGGTTTCAGCAAAACTACCAAAAAATTCCCATTTAATTTTTCATGTCAACCCAAGATATATCGAAATCATGATGAGGAAAGTGGTGATGTGGCAGGGATAACTATGCAAGCAAAAGGAAAGACAGTCTCTAACCTCAAAGAGCCTTTCACTCTGAAAGAAAGGGGAGAATGAAAGTGGGAGAGAAGGGAGAAGGGGATAGCACCCACTAGGGGTCAGAGTGGAAAAGTCCAAAACATGAAAGGGGCTATTCTGGATCCTTCTTCAAAAATAGGAAGTTCCAAGAAGAAATTAACAATGGAAGAAGGAAATAGGAGGGGAGCAGGGAGAAGGCTACTGAGGATTGATGGCAAGGTCTGGAAAATGAATTCTTAATTTAAGTCATAAATAATTTTATTCATGAAAATTGTAACAAGGGGGTAACATAACAAAATAATGAAGCCAAAGGAGTCCTTAGGGAAAATTTTATATCTCTAAACATGATCATTAACAAAAGAAAGGAAGAAAAATGAATGGATAAAGAACACAACTTTTAAAAAAAACCTGGGAACGCAATCAATTTTTAAAAAATCAAAACAGAAACAGAAATTTGGACAATCAAAAACAAAATAAAAATGGAAAAAGAGAATGAAGAGAAATTAAGCACTCCTACGGTGGGGAGAGGGAGGGAAGGAGGGAGGGGAGGGAGGGAGAGAGAGAGAGAGAGAGAGAGAGAGAGAGAGAGAGAGAGAGAGAGGGGAGGGAGAGGGAGAGGGAGAGGGAGCACTCTAATCTTCACTTTCTCCACTTTAAAAAGAGAAGGTGGAGCAGATGATATCCTAAGGTTTAATATTTATGATTATCAGGAGCTGAAAGTGTTACAGTCTCTTTAATTGGAAACAACATTCACTGAAAATTCAAAAAGTACAAAACAGAAACAGACCAAGAAGCCACAAAAAATAACAGTAACATCAGAGCAGCAATAAACTTATTTGCTTACTTAAATTTCAGCTGACAAAAGCCAAAGGCAAACAAAAAGACATCACTGTCTGGAAAACTACATTCAAAAGAACAGGAACAATCCAAGCACATGATCTCAGTAAGAGCAAAATATTCACACATACCATAGTCTTGAGGAACAAAAGAAAGCATTCAACAGTGTGGGGGTCAGTGAGAACAGCAGAATAAAGTGAAACAAACATTTGGGAAAAAGGGGGAAAAATCAGGTACTACTGATAACAAAATTGGGTATATACGAATCTCATTGTGACACAGTTCATTTCTATAGAAATTGAGCTGTACCACAAGTCAAATGCATACCCTGAAACAAAACAAGTACATAATGTAAAAGATTATAATAAATGTGCTTAGTCTATATCAGAATTTTTTCCTTCTCCCCCAACAAGAGTATTTCAGAGGGTTTCTATTGCACAAAAAAACAAATGTTTTTCTTAACAATAAAGGGGTTACCTTATCCCGCTAGATGGAATTCTAAAACAAGGAGAATTCCCAGACACTGAAGACTACACTTAGACAAGGAGTTCATAATCCTTCGAAGAGACAGCAAACTGACTCGCGTGTGGCCGGCAGCCAAACTGCTGGATGCAACAGAAACAAATGTGTATTTATAGAAGGAACTGTCATTCCATCAACAACACTTAAATGGATTCTCACTGTGAGCAAAAGCGCTTTGAAGAATGAAAAACTGTAACAGATTTGTGCGACCACTCAACAGATTCAGAGTCAAATCTCCTCAAGTATACCTGATGTCTTTAATCATTACTAGAAACAACTTTCTGGTGACTTAGAATTCTAAAGAAAAATCTCTGGTTTAAGTGTTCACTGCAATCCAGTAGCACTGGCCTCCTTGCTGCTCTCCAACAAGATATTCCAGCTCCTGACTCCAGGCATTTTATGGGCTATCTTCCAGGCACAAAATGCTCTCCCTCCTCCACCCTACCTCCCCTGGCTTCCTTAACGTCCCAGCTAAAATCTTGCCTTCTAGTGGAAGTCTTTCCCAAACTCTTTTAATGCTAGTGCCTTCCTTCTGGCATTTCCTATTTAGGCTGTATATAGCTTGTTTGTATGCATTTGCGTACTTATATAGTCTCCCCAATTAAATTGTAAGGACTGGAGAATAAGTTCTATTTTTTGCCTTTCTTTGTATCCCCAGCACTTAGTACAGTGCCTCATACATAATAAGCACTTAATAAATGTTTATTTATTGACACCTGGAAAATCCATATTCAGAAAGCTGCAAAGGGCTCTACAAGCTCCCTTTAGGTGGAAATCACTTCAATTGTTATTTCTTTACATATATGTACGTAATGCTCTTCCTCTAAGGAGTGTAAGGAATTTTCTAAGCAATGACAATCCAATAATGTAATGATAAAATAACTAGTTCCTTACTCCTTTGGTTCACAAAAGAATCAGTACTTTTCCAGGGTAAGGAGCCAGAACTCAGAAATGGATGCTGTAATCACAATGAACATTGGTTATCTACACTGGCAACCTCTGGGAAGAAGCTGATTGTGCATGTGTATTTGATTGTACATATGCACTTGCTTGGTAAAAAGGGGAAATCCAGTAGATAATACAAGCAGTACCAAATGCAAACATTCAGACACTCATTGAGTATTAATTAATTACATGCAGGGTCCTGTGCTGAAGATCTAGAAAGGCATAAGGACAGATTCTTTGACCTCCATGGACTCATAATTTAATTGGGGAAGCAAAATGCATATAAAATGATAAATAAAATTAGCATATTATGCTGAGACAAATGGCCTGCATAACTAATTAGTACAGCAATTTGGAGAAGGAAAAGATCTGGGCAGTAAAGGAAGTCTCCATGGAAGTAGTGAGACTTAACTTGGACTCTGAAGAAAAGTAAAGGTTTAACCAAAGACAAAAGAGGTAAGAAGACACTTCAAGCATAGGAAGCTACTAAACAAATTTCAGGTGTTAGAATGCATGCCACATCTGAGGCACAATAAATAAGGAGAGCAATTTGGCTATAACATAACCACAGTGATAATGATGATGACAATAACTGACATTTATGCACACTTTGCAGAATGCTTTTTCATCTGAGTTTCATAAAAACATGATGGTACGATAGATATTACTATTCCCATTTTATAGATGAGGAAATCGAGCCTCAGAGAAGACAAGTCAATCTCCCACAGTTAACCAGCTAAGCAGAGACAGGATTGGAACCCAAGTCTTCTTCAATCCAAGTCTATCATTCTATCCATTATGCCACACTGCCTCTCTAAATGTTAAAGTAAGAAAGCTGCAGTAAATAAAATGGGACAAACAGGGGGCACTGAAAAAAGAAAGGATACAAGTTTCTAATCACTTTAAAAGGAGAAAAGGGGAAAATGTTGATTTCTCCAGAAGATGCACTTCCAGAAAACATGTGAGCAGAGCCACTACTTGTATTAAGGTGTTGCCAGATAAAAGAGACCTAAAACAACAGTGCTAGATGAGGCAGAAAAATTAAGAATAGAAAAGCCTCAATCAGGATTCCCTCCTCTCATTCCTCACTCCCATCACCTAGGCATGTGATCATGGCAATAAGAAAAACTGAGAATTAAGCACCTCAATTTCATCAAGGGTAGAAGGCAAGGGAACCAAATGAACTGTCATATGGGAACTAGAGTTAAAATCCAGGTTCTTATAATTGCTCCCAGTGTGACCTTGTGCAAGTCATTTCACCTCCCTGGGCCTCAGTTTCCTCATTTGTAAAGTGAAGAAGTCTAACTTGGATGAATTTTAAGGTCTCTTTCAACTCTCCATCTCCACATTGAAGGACAAAATAGAAGGCATGGCACCTCTATACACCAGACTAATCAGGAAGAAAAAAGTTATACAATCTCTGAGAAAAGAGACCTCATGGAGCCAAGATGGCGGAGTAGAAGGATGCACATTTACTAGCTCCAACCCACAGCCCATAGAATTAATGTAAAAAGAGATCCGCATAAATTCTGGATCACTGAAAGGTGTGCAGAACCAGAGTGAAAGAGATTTCCGTGCCAGAGAGCCCTGGAGACCCGTCCCCAGGGTCCGTCGCGCCCCGGAAAGTGGACCCCACCCCCAGCGCTGCCCTGGCCACGGCCCCAGAGAAGCTGACCCGAGCAGGCTTCAGGGACGGAAGCTCTGGCAGCTGGGAAAGTTCCTCTGCCCACAGAAGCTACAGGTCAGTGAGAGAGATGGCTGACTGGAGGAGGGGAGTGGAGTGTCTCCGTGACTCAGGCCCCCTCGGGAGGAAGCGGCGGCGGCAGAGACAGGGGCAGGAAGCGGCGGAGGCAGAGGTGTGGGCAGCAGCAGAGGCAGCAGCGGTGGCACCCAGACTCCCTCAGCAGCAGGCAGGATCTTCATTACAGAAGGTCTCTGCATAAACAACTTGAGGGAGCTGAGCCTGCGAGACGGCCCTGCCCCACTTCGCTCTATTACTCAAGGCCTCTGCATAAAGCCCCTGAGGGAACTGAGCCTGGGAGGAGGCCCCCACCCACCCACTCTGTTTCTGAAGGTCTCTGCGTAAAGCCCCTGAGGAGGCCGAGCCTGAGAGGCGGCCCTGCCCCCACCCCAGCACCAGAACTAAAGCTTGCTGCGGAAAGCACATTTGAACCTCAGACCCTAAGCACTAGCTGGGCGGATCTAGGCAGGGGTGGACAGGAATCTCAGAAGTCAAGTAACTGGCTGGGAAAATGCCTAGAAAAGGGAAGAAAAATAAGACTATAGAGAGTTTTTTCCAACAAATGCAAATGATCCCAACATCCGGATCGGATGACGAGGATGTATTCTCGCCATCGGGGAAAGATGTGGAGGGCAGGGCCTCAGTACCCCAGACATCCCAGGGGGATGTCAGATGGGTTCAGGCCTTGGAAGGGCTCAAAAAGGATTTTGAAAAGCAAGTTAGACAGGTGGAGGAAAAGCTGGGAAGAGAAATGAGAGACATGCAAGAAAAGTATGAAAAACGGGTCAATACCTTGGTTAAGGAGACCCAAAAAAATGCTGAAGAAAATAACACCTGGAAGAATAGGCTCACTCAATTGGCAAAAGAGGTTCAAAAAGCCAATGAGGAGAAGAATGCTTTCAAAAGCAGAATTAGCCAAATGGAAAAAGAAGTTCAAAAGCTCACTGAAGAAAATAGTTCTCTCAAAATTAGAATGGAACAGGTGGAGGCTAATGACTTTACGAGAAACCAAGAAATCACCAAACAAAACCAAAAGAATGAAAAAATGGGAGAGAATGTGAAATATCTCATGGGAAAAACAACTAACCTGGAAAATAGATCCAGGAGAGACAATTTAAAAATTATGGGTCTACCTGAACTTCATGATCAAAAAAAGAGCCTAGACATCATTTTCCATGAAATTATCAAGGAAAACTGCCCTGACATTCTAGAACCAGAGGGCAAAATAAGTATTGAAAGAATCCATCGATCACCACCTGAAAGAGATCCAAAAAGAGAAACTCCTAGGAACATTGTGGCCAAATTCCAGAACTCCCAGGTCAAGGAGAAAATCTTACAAGCAGCTAGAAAGAAACAATTCCAGTACTGTGGAAATACAATCAAGATAACTCAAGATCTAGCAGCTTCTACATTAAGAGATCGAAGGGCGTGGAATAGGATATTCCAGAAGTCAAAGGAACTAGGACTCAAACCAAGAATCACCTACCCAGCTAAACTGAGTATAATACTTCAAGGGAAAATATGGTCTTTCAATGAAACAGAGAACTTTCAATCATTCTTCATGAAAAGACTAGAGCTGAAAAGAAAATTTGACTTCCAAACAGAAGAATGAGAAGAAGCATGAAAAAGTAAACAGCAAAGAGAAGTCTTAAGGGACCTACCAGAAGTGAACTGTTTACATTTCTACATGGAAAGACAATATTTGTAACTCTTAAAACTTTTCAGTATCTGGGTAGTTGGTGGGACCACACACACACATGTACACGCATGCACGCACACACACATACACACATGCACACACACACAGAGACAGAGAGCACAGAGTGAATTGAATAGGATGGGACCATAGCTGAAAAGAAATTAAGGTAAATGGTGAGAGAGAAATGTAGTGGGAGGAAAGAGGGTGAAATGGAATGGGGTAATTATATGTCATTTAAGAGGCAAGAAGGAGACTTTTTAGTGGAGGGATAAAGAGGAGAGCTGAGAAAAAAAAAAAAACAAGAAGTTTACCCTCATCACATTTGACTAAAGGAAGGAATAAAATGCACACTCATTTTGGTATGAAAACCTATCTTACAGTATAGGAAAGCGGGGGAGAAGGAGATAAGCAAGGGGGGGGATGAAGGAAGGGAGGGCAAAGGGAGGAGGGAGCAATTTGAAGTCAACACTTGGGGAGGGACAGGATCAAAAGACAGAAGAGAAACAATGAGGGGCAGAATAGGATGGAGGGTAATTCAGTTAGTCTTACACAACATGACTATCAGGGAAGTCATTTGCAAAATTACACAGATATGGCCTATATTGAATTGCCTGCCTTCCCAAAGGGAATGGGTGGGGAGGGAGGGATGGGGAGAATTTGGAACTCAAAGTTTTAGGAACAACTGTCTAGTATTGCTGTTGCTACTAGGAAAGAAGACATACAGCTAATGAGGAATAGAAAGTCATCTGGCCCTACAGGAGAAAAGAGAAGATGGAGACAAGAGAAGGGAGGGATGACAGAAGAGAGGGCAGATTGGAGATAGGGAAAATTAGATTGCTTGGGGTATTGGGGTGGGGGGGAGGGGATAAAAGGGAGAAAATTTGAAACCCAAAATTTTGTGAAAATGAATGTAAAAAGTTAAATAAAAAAAAAAAGAAAAGAAAAGAGACCTCATAAGCTGCCTAGTCAAACCCAAACATGAAAAACAAAATCTCAACAATATGCCAGACAAGTGGTCACCTAAACTCTGCCTAATGACCGCCAAAGAAAGGAAATTCACCTCCTAAGCAAACAGTTCACTTTTCAATAGTTCTTGATATTAGGGATTTTCTTCCCTAACACTGAACTTAAATCTGCTTTTCTGAAACTTTCACCTAATTGCCATGAATTCTGACCTCCAAGTCCAAGCACAATGAGTCCTAATACCTCTTCCATATAACATCCCCATATTTATCCTAAAATGTGGTACCTAGAAAGGAATTAGACAGAATTCTCTCTAGATCAACCAAAGCAAAATAGTAAGACTATCCTTTCCCTAGTCCTGGACACTACACTTCTCTTAATACAATCTAAACTGTATTAGTTTTCTCAGTTGTCAGATTACTAAAACCCCCATAACTTTTTCCAACAATCTATTATCTAACCACATGAAAAAATCCATACTATTTGTCTTGATTCGGGGACTTAACCTTCTACTGTGGCTGGCTCTTTCCTGAACTTCTCTGGGAACGTACGTAAGTCTCCACGCCTCATGCTGGCACAATCATCTCTCCGCAGTCAAACTCTGGTCTCTCTGTACCTATCTCATTAGCAAAGGGAAACCAACCTATCCTCTCACTATAAGAGCTATGGTCTCACATCATTGCATCATGGCAGAGATGGATCCCAGTTATTTCCCACGTTAACTAGAAGGGGTAGAGAGCTGGTAAGGCTAGGTATGCCAAGTCAGAAAGCCTGCTTCCCCACTTGACCATCACCATCATCTTTCTTATGATTTATGCATGAAGACCATTACATGAAAGATCCATACACATGATCATATTCTTCCTTCAATGGAATCGCTCCCATGCTCCCGCCACCAAATGTATCATTATCAGTCTTGGGTCTGCCTTTACATAAGGTACAATGTGCCACAATAAAGGCCCAATGCTCTACACATTTTTGTTAAATGTATTTTATGTTGCAAAACTGCTGCAATAAACTATAACATTAGACTGTGGAGATGTTCTCCAAGGTTATCATATTCTTACTTTAGCAACCAGGTTTTCCTCACTGGAAAGAATCATGTCTAGACTAGAGAAGCATCAGAGACTTGAGGATCTAGAGCTGGAAGGGTCCTTTCTTTATTTAGTCCAGACACCTCATTTTATATATTAGGAAATTAAAGTCCAGCTCACAAAAGTGAGTGGCAGATCCCAGATTCAAATCCACAAAGAAGATGCTCATTATTTAAAAGGCAACAAGATGGTACATTGGATTGAGCATTGGACCTGAAGTGAGCAAGACATGAGTTCAAATCAGACATGATTTGTGTGATTCTAGGCAAGTCACTTCACTGTCTGCTTCAGTTTCCTCATCTGCAAAATGGGGATAATAACAAATCCCCTGGGTTGTTATGAGGTAAAATCATTATAATATTTGTAAAACTAGTTGTAAAATTTAAAGCATTATATAAATACTAGCTATTATTATTATCCTGGTGCCAGTTCTCTCCATTACTTCCTCCACTTTTTGAAGGATGAAATTATCATTAAATCAAACAAACAAAAAAATTAATTGGTTACTCTGTTTTTGAGAAAGAAAGTTTCAGGAAATGTTCAGATAATTGAAGTCCTTATTACTATTGTATCATGCCCCTGTGCCCAATTCGTGATCTCTTTTTCGCCCTCTTCATCATCTCTTCAAGGTCATATAGTGACAAAATCCCTTCTGACTGTCCTTCACCCCACATCATCTCTACAATGCTTCCCTGCTCTGATCCTTGGATTTCTTCATTTGAATTGAACTAATTAATGTGTATACATATATGTAAGTGTCTCTGTGTGTGAATATGTGTGTGCCTACTGTGTGTGTGTAGTATGTGTATACATATGTATACATATATAAGTACAAAAGCATGCGATATATACACATAAAGGTATGTGTGTAAGATATATATGTATATGGTGTGTGTGCACATATATACATATGTACACATACTCTCTCTACATATATATACTATATATATATGGGGAAGTATGTGATTATGTTTTTATATGTATATATGAAAGAAAACACTATTTAAGAATAGAAAAATAAAATTAAAATAGCACCTCTTCAAAGAACTTAGATTTTTACCTAAGGAGAGAAAATATGTATACAAATAAGTATATACAATATGGAAAACAAATAAAAAATAAATTTGGTAGGAGGTAGTAGGAGCAAGAAGAGTTTGAAATCAATCTAATGTTTGCCCCAGACTAAAACAATATAATAACAGTGATTCCAAATGTTATCTTCCTCCTCCAGCATTAGATAAGGAATAATGGTTTGGTTTTGGTTTTTTTTGTTCTCCTTACCTAAAACTGCACAAGGTTTGGGGATGAGGGCATGTGTTTTAACCTGACCTAAATTCATTGGTACAAGAAGCTTCAGGTGAAGAAACTCCCTCAACCAGAACAAATCAGCACCAGCACTGAAAATATTTAGTCTTAGAGTTCCTTATGAAGGAACTGAGAGGTTAACTGACTGTTCAATTAATGAATAGCCAGAAAATCTCTCATGAGGCTCTTGGTACTGTTACATACTTAATAACACTGTCCTCACCTGGTGCCAGTGGGACTATCCAGTGACTGATTGTCCAAGACTTCGACTCCAAGTGAAGAAGTTGTAAAATACTATATAATTCCAAAACCATCTTATGTTTGCTGGCACAAGACTTCATTCTCTTAGCCATGATCCTACTGAATGCCACAAATGATTCAGAGGCATTCTGAACTTATGGTAAGGAGAAAAATTAATATTTGACTTCACCAGATAATGAATCATACTCCTGGAAAGAAAAAAATCCCTAATTGGCAGCCCTTATGGCATGAAATCAACACTAACATTAAAAAACAATTTTAATACCATCAAAGTTGGCAAAAAGAAAATGAATGAGTAACATGGGATTTTTTTATGTCTGATAAAGACCAGTACATACTCTTAAAAAGAATAAGAGCATTTGTCACCTATCCCTAGGTTTACCTTCTGTATTCATTGCTACTATTTTAAATAACCTGTCCTCCTACACAATCTTTTTCATACCGATTTTTCCACTTTACTGTCAGAGGTAAGTTTTACACATTTGAATGGAAAGGATGGATCCGTTATACTTCACTTCCATATAATGGGTTTGTTTGAAAACAGGGTTTTTTATATGTTATATCAAGGAGCTGTTATGTCCCCCAAGAGCCAATGAAAACATTGTCAATGCTTTTCAATGCTGTTGTACTCCTACGATGCAATCTGGCAATGGCCAGAGACCAAATCTTTAAAGCTGTCTTATGGTATTTAACATATGGTCACAAATTGCTCAGTATTCCAAAGAGGGTTAAATTCACCACTCATATTGATGAAGAATGTTCTTATTTATTTAAATTAATTGGCAAACTGGCCCTTTTTGCAATAGAGTTTTACATACAAGTATAGAGTATGACCTTCTAGTAATAAAAAGTTTAACTTTGACATATATTAATTAACCATATTGTCTTGGGCTCCAATTATGATCAATAAATATGCCACATGTATGCCCATATGGGGTAGACACAAATTATTTAAACCCCCCTCCCAATTTTTAAAGAACCCTCCAAAAAAAGGGAGGGAAAGAGAACATTTTACGAAAAGTCTGAATATAGAAATTCATCCTTCTCCCTTTTTCCAGTCACACTCATCATTCCTCTCAAAAAAACCAGGTGTACTAAGTCAAAAAAATTCTAGATCCTAGAAGAAGAGCTACAACATTACAGCTAATGAGCCATAATAAACTTCAGAAAGGTACTAGCTCTGTCTAGAACTCAGAACTCTTTTCCTCACCTAGAAAACAAGGTAGCTGGACGAGATCACAAGAACTGTGGGCTTTAGAACAGAGAAGGAGGTCTTTAACACTTAGCTCTGCAGCAAGGGTATAGTTATTAGTGGGGAGGGGAGGAATTATTGCTGTATTGTTCTTGTGGATTTTTTAAAAAGTAAACAGCAAGGAAGAGTGACATGAAAGACAAAGTCCCCTAGTTGTGGTAGGCTGGGTTTTTTCCATGTTTACATGAATCCTTCCTCACTGATGCCTCAAAGAATCCTTCTCTTCCTTCAAGATGAAACCAAAGCACCACCTTTCCTTCCCTGGCTCTGATTCTGAATCAGCATCATGCCTCAGCTACAGCCTCACCCTGGAAGTTCCATCAGCACCTGGGGCCTCGACTCTGGAACCTCCACCCTCCCAAGAGATCGTCTTACCCTGAAACTTCCCCTTAATCCTTCCAGTCTTCTCCTAGAGTTGAGTTACCTCCTCTACCTGTCCCCTCCCCAGAGCCTCCACACTGGGGAGGAGCCCAGACTAGCCAAGTTTCATTTCCATCCTGGCTCTGCTTCTGACTTTCCAGGCTTACCATACCACCATCAGACCCCCATCCCTTTCAGCTCCCTTTTGTGTAATATCCTCTCCCATTAGAATATAAGCTCCTTGAAAGCGGGACCTGTCTTGCTTTATGCAAGTATTTGTATTAACAGCACTTAGACTAGTACCCATTACCTCACCTTTTACATGAAGCTTTTCCTGTTGTTACTTCAAACTATCTGGTCTTAACTGCTTCATATTTAAATGTATTAATTTCCTAGACACTTATTTGTTTCCTGGTGGTTTCCCCCATTGCAATATAAATTCCTTATGTGTAGAGATAATTTCATTCATGTTATTTCTGTCATAGCACCTTGCACAATTCTTGGAACACAGGCACTTAATAAATACTTGTTGATCAACTGATTTCTGCTTTCAGTTTAATTAAACTTTCTACTTTGAAAGAAATATTGTACTTCTTCCAATCATTTTTTCATCCTTCTTCCATAATTTTTGATCTCCTATAATACACTGGCCAAATGGAGTTTCTATAACTCAGTTTTTCATTGACACTGAATTGCTGATTTTGATGGGATTTTTTAACTATGTTGACATCTTGTATTACGTTAATCTTTTAGCTTTCACTTTCAATTGCTGATTAAGGATATCCATAATTTTTTATCTACTTTTGTTTTCTGGATTTCATTCCACATGTTTCTTTTTCATTGCCATTAATTGAGGAATATGATGTACATGTTTGCTACTGCACATACCAACTATATACACATTCCCAAGTCCCTCTGTCCTGGAGGCTTGTATAGCTGCAGCACAGGGTGTTGTGTTAAGGTCCTTTAGATTCTGTTAAGGATTGTAGCCAAGATGTATTCTTTCCTGATGGTTATATAAGATACTAGCTTTTAAAATATCTCTATTTTGCTATGTTTGGTCTATTAGTTGGATTCCTGCCATAAAATTAAAAAAAGCTTTTTTAAATTTCATTCCAAGTATGCCCATCTCCTCTTTAAAATCAATCTAGAAAGACTGTATTTTTGCCATCCATTTTTTTTTATTATGTAGCATATCTAGAGGTTGTATTAGGCACAAATTTTCAACCACCTCAGATTCTTCAACTTTTCCTTGACCCATAAAATTTCTATTCATTTCATTTTTTATAATAGTAAGATTAAAGTTGTTTCTTATAACTGCTCCACACTCACCTATAATAACTCTATTATTTAGGCTGGGGCTATCAATAATAAAAAGCAGTTCATGGCACATAGTATGCTCTTAATTAATAATACTTGTTGACTGACTCCAAATAGAAGCAAGAACAAGAGATGAAAAATGGGCAAAGGAAACATGCTCCACTAGATTTCCAGGAGATCTAAAGGGAGGCTCCTAGCATAATGACTGAACTCTCACTGGAGGTTTTATAGGAGAATCAACGGGTTGTGATCCTGCATTGTTAGGAGTACTCAAGTCAAAGAAATCATAGATCCATCAAAGTGTTAAGGGATCAGTCAGCCTTACCAATATCTCAGCCACAGAAACACTCTAAAAAACTAAAGCATTGCAAGTACAGTAAAGTCTCAAAGTGATGGGAAGTTCTGAACTGACAAGAAGTATATGAAGGTTGTGATACAAAAGTAGTTACTTCCTATTTCTACATGAAATAATCCATGGGACCTACTACAGCTAGAGAATTTGAATATATCTATTTGGAGAGCCACTGTGGCACAGTGGATAGAAAGGTACCTACGTGCCACAGTTCAATACTCAACACAACCATGAATTTGAGTATTCTCTCCGGTGGGAGAAGTCATAACCCATTCAGGACTTTTTGCTTTGACCTCCTGTCAAAGTCCACTTATAAATTCTCTCTTCAGGCAGGCAGGCTAATATGGTGGGAGCCTTTCTGTATCCTTGCAAACAGGCAAGCACCAGTGCCACACATGGCTCCGTTACATCTTGCTCGCGACCTAGCCGCCTACTATTCTGGACCAATGCTTTTTTGTTTTTGCACATCTCTTTCATGACAGTGTTTCTACTCATTTTCACACACCCTTCTGGAGCAGGGAGTTCAACCAGAAGACTGTTGCAAGAGTCCAAGAAACAGATGAAGAATTGAACTAAAGAGGTGGCTGCGTGAGTGGAAAGAAGGGGAAATATATTAGACCTGTTGTAAAGAAAGAAATTATAACTTGGCAATAATTGGTATGCAAAATGAATGAGGGGTCAAGGGTGACACTAAGGTTTCAGATCTGGATGAATGGACACACTGGTGTTGCCCTCAACAGTAATGGAGAAGCTTGGAAGAAAGGAAAATTTGGAGGGTAAAGATAATAAAGTCAGTTTGGGATATATTAAGTTTGAGATGACTACAGAACATCCAATTTAAAAGATCCAAAAGGCAGTTGGTGATACATGGCTGAAGATCAGAAGAGAAACTAGGACTGTAATTGTATTTTTGTGAATCATTTGTAGAGTGACTAAGATTTAAGCCATGAGAGCTATTGAAATCACAAAATGATAGACTACAGAAGAAAACAAGACAAAGACCCAGGATAGAGTCTTGTGGAATGCCCACAGTTAGTGAGTAGGACGTGGATGAAGGTGTAGCAAAAAAGGCTTAGGGGAGCAGGAAGACAGAGAGGAGGAGATAAACAGAGAAAAGACTATCCAAAACCCAAAACATGGTCATTGATTTCAAATGCTGCAAAGAGGTGAAGTAGGATAAAGACTGAGAAAAGATAATTAGGTTTTGCAATTAAAATATCAATGGTAACTGTGGAGAAATCTATTTCACTTAAATGATGATACTGATAGTCAAAATTGCAATTTTAGAAGAAAGTGATAGGAGAGGAAGTAGCCGCATCTAAATGTAGAAAGCTCGTTGAAGAAGTGTAGCTAAGAGGAAAGATACAGAAAGATACTTTCTGGGTTTGTTTTTTAAGTATGTAAGAACTATAGACACAGTTGTAGGTAACAGGAAGATAAAGATTAAAGACACAGTGGAAATGATAGTGGAGATAATCTAGAAAAGTCAGGAAGGGATAGGGTTAAGAGTTCAAGTTGGCCTTAGCAGATAGTATTGCCATCATATCATGATAACCTGAAGTGAAGAAGATGATGGAAAGGATATCAAGAGACTGTGAAATCAGTAAGAGGGGTAAATTGCCCAAAAGAGTCCTCATGTGTGATATGAATAGAGGTCCCAGTAAAAATGAAGAGTTAGGAACAGTAAAGCATAAAGATAGGTGAGAAAAAAAAATATATTATGATCTGATAAAGAAAACCTGACATTCTTGAACATGAATATTTAACATTTGGGAGAGATGGCAAGATCAAGGATATGAACATCCCAACATGTAACTAAGGTGAAGTAACATGTAACTAAAGTGAAGTGAAGGAGTAAGTCTATGGATGCTGAAGTTGAAAAACTAGAAAGGTAGGGAATCTGAGGGCAGATAAATATCTGTGTTGAAGTTCTCTAGATTTAGAGTGAGAATTGAGGTGAAGAGTTAGACCAAGAGCCAGGTACTGAATTCACAGAGAAAGGAGGGAAAATTTCCTAGAGATAAGTAGATAACAAGTGCCAGAGTTTGAACTGGGTGATAAACTTCAACTGACTGAACCTCAAAAGAGGATAGTGATTCCAAATGATGGTTGCAGAAAGTTTTAAAATAGTGATCTGGAATGAGGAACATTTCAACACCTCACCATAACCAATGAGTCAAAGGGTATGAAAGAAAGTACATGCAGCACTGGAAAGCATACCCAGGAATGAAGTGTTATCTAGAAGAAATCAAGTCTCTGTGAGTACCAGAAAGTGGAAGGAAGGCACAAAAGAGGAAGTGTTGTGAAGAAGTTTGTTACTTGTAGAGCATGAGTTCCAGAGGGCACAGGAGAAAAGGTGGGCAGATCTGGAATGGGACA
This sequence comes from Bettongia penicillata ogilbyi, assembly GCA_023548195.1. NCBI lineage: Eukaryota > Metazoa > Chordata > Mammalia > Diprotodontia > Potoroidae > Bettongia > Bettongia penicillata. Next base: position 9,042,970 of record JAJHZJ010000292.1, read on the forward strand.
TGGTGAAGGTGGGGTGTAGGGAAGGTGTGGGATTTTCATGAAGTGTGGATGGGAATAAGGGAGTAGAAGCTAGAAGGATAAAAGCTGATTTGGTAGATTTCAGGACTAAATGAAATGACCTACCCTATCTGCAATGTTGCTTTCCCCTAGGGGGCATCCTGAAGCCTAACCTTCCATCAGGCAAAAGCAGAAGGTAATGCATTGTCCCCACAAGACTCAAGGCATGACTGCCAATACTGTGCCCCTAGAGGTATCTTGGAAAAGCAGCAAGGTAGCAGGACATGGTGTTTCACTGTACTTTTCTATAGCTCAAATCATTCTTGGATTGCCTGAAAAGGTTTGTCTTTGAGGTTAGTTGCTTTCGTCTACACAGACCTAAGTGATCTTCCAATTCTGCTGTCTTGATGTGGCTTTGATATGTGTTCTTCCATCCTTACATTTTTTTGTGCTCTATTTCCTCCATTCACTTTTTCACAGAGTTCACATAATTAATATTTTCCACTCTCTGTTCTAAGCTGCCAATTCTTTTTAATTAATAATGTTACTTAAAGCCTAGCAATACAAAATCTTCAACATTATTAATTTTCTAAAATTGTCATGAAGTTCTTGAGCCTTTTAAACTGATTTTTTATTATTTTGTCTATTATAAAGTATCTCCTCTCTTTCTCTTTCCCTCACTTACTAACTAGACTGATAGAGAATAAAATCAATATATTAATTTGAGTAGCATCTTTATATTTTGTTATGTTTGCATATTCTAAATACAATGAATATGATGCCAATTATTTATTTTCCTTTACGTTTGTAATGAGAATTTTTAGTTATATTCATAGAAAGCTTATCAGTGAATTGACAGTATAACTTCATGTTATTTTATGTATAATAAGGTGATCTGATGCAGAATTTCTCTTTCTATTGTTTCCTCCAGGATTCTGTCATTACGATACAGAAATCTCACTGATACTTGTAGAATTGGTTTGTAACCTGTTATTTCAGTGAATGACCATCTGGATGACTTTCTTGACTGATTTTCTAAGTAAGGCACCAATTCACAAATGAGGATAATGTTTCTTTGTCTTTGCTAAAATGTACTTTCTTTGTTTTACTGTTAGAGCTAATATTTCCGTTACGATGTCAAGTACATGGGCAAAGAGGTCATTCTTACTGTGCTACTGAATTTCCTGGAAAAGATTCTAGTATAATACTTTTTGATAAACAAAATTGGCTCTTAGTATTAGAAAAATACTTTTGACCTTCCCCTGATTGTGCTTTTTAGCATATAATATGTGTGTGTATATACACACACACGCACACACATATACGCTGTATTTTCTTAAACACATTTTCTGTTCCTATTAACATAATACTTTATTTTCTGCTGTTTATTTGCTGAAAAATACTAATTGTTTTCCTAATTTTGACCAATGACTACAATTAATTTAATGTGCTCTTAATTAATTTTTGGATATACAATGTTGCTGAATTTGCCAAAATTTTAATTAAAATATTTTTATCCATAATCAATGCAATGTTCACATTATTTTAAAGTTATCTTTCTTAGCTTTATCCCCTTGTATGGGTATCACAATAATATTTGATTCATAAAGGAATCTGGTAGATGATGTTTTTTATTATTGGGATTAATTTTTGTAGCATATATATCTAATCTTTCTTTCAAATGTCTGATGAAAAAACTTTAAAAAAAAACATTTGGACCAAGAGTTTTTTTTCTTGCTAATTCATTCATAGTTTATTCAATTTTAACAACAGATTCTTTAACAGAAAATCAATTGGATGCTATCTCTTTTTGAATCACATTTGATAATAATCATTTTGTAATATCAGCTTATTCTTGTGTTCAGAAGTTTAATATTTTTTCCTGTCATCTGTTTCTCCTCTAATTTTTAAAGATATATCTTTTGGCTTTCTTTAGGCTTTTTAATGTGCTGATTTTCAGGGTTTTTTTAATGAATTCTCAAAATCATTAACTTTCCTTTTATAGCTTTTTGGTATATATTTTAAGGAATTTTACTTTTAAGGAATGCCTGGAAGATTCTGATAAAAATTGGTACACTGTCACAAGATGATGGAATAGGATGAAAGCAGTTCCAAGGTCTCTCCCACAAGTACCTCCCCCAAAAATGAGACCAAACAATGATAGGAAAATCCAAAAAGAAGTCATAATAAGTCATAGTTCCAGCCAAAGATCAAGAAGTCAGTCCACAGGGAAGTAGATGCTCTCATGCTTAGCTAATATATCACAATAGGGTAATGCAAGGAAATTAAATCAAAGTGATGATCCTTATCAACTACCTATAATTATCTTGCTATGGGTGAGGTAAATTTCTTTTTGATAAATACTGAATGACCTATGAGTGTCTCATTTTGTTCAAATAGCAAACCTAACTTATTAGGGAACTGGCTTGAGTCAAGCCCAGACCACAACAATTGTAGCAATCTCCCAAGATTGGAATAGAATGAATTCAACTGAAGTGGGGGCCAGGAGTGCAAAAGAAGATTAATTTGGATTGGTTTTCATGCTTGATTTGTGCTTCTGGTGATGCCTGTGCAAATGGTAATAGATTAATGAAAGAGATCCTCCACTTCTGGTAGATTAGAGAGAAAACTGTGGCCTGTGGCCATTCAGCAAGGAGGGACGTGAATATTCTCTGCATCCTTAAGGACTGTAACTTCAACATAACTGCATTAAATTAGATGCATGAAATATTTTGCTGCTTGATAACGAAATTATGAAGTTTGACTATGACATTTCTTGGTGAAGTAAATCTGAGGATTCTATTAATCATTAATTTGCTTTTTTCTCCTAACTCATGCATAATTTTCTGGAACAATAATGTTTTTAAAAGCATTTTAAAGTTTCTATGATACTTTATATAACAATAACTCTTTGAGGTTGGTTGATTGTCATCCTTCATGCTCAGAGTACCAAAATGACATCACTACGTTGGAGTCAAGGTACAATGTGTCCAACTGTGGCTGATCAGACCAATATAAGCTCTGAAAACTCTACCACAGGTCAGGCACAAATAGTCCTTATATAAAACATTTGGTGTGGAGGTGTCTGTCAATTTGCACATCTCACATTTCTTTTGAGCTACTAGAAATCTGCTTTGCTCACAGAGCATAATACCTTTTTTGATATGGGCACACCATGCTGGGTGGTCCTCTGCCAGCACCTCCCAAGTCTCACAATCAACTCCAAAGTTCTTCAAAGAGACGTTGAGAGTGGCCTTATATCACTTCTTCTGACCTTCAGGTAAGCACTTGCCTTGTGTGAATTCTCTGGAAAATAGTCTTTTAGGCAAATGTACATTTGGCATTCAAACAATGTGGCCAGCCCTTCAGAACTGTACACTCTGTAGTAGAGTTTAAATGTTTGGCAGTTCAGCTTCACAAAGGACCTCAGTGTTTGGTACCTTACCTTGCCAGGTAATCTTCAGAATATTCCTAATCCTATTCCTAATTCCTACAATTCAAATGGAAGCAATTCAGTTTCCAGGCATGGCACTAGTATACTGTCCAGGTTTCACAGGCATAAAACAATGAGGTCAGCACCACAGCTCTGTAGACCTTCAGTTTGGTAGGCAGCCTAATATCTCTTCTCTCCCACACTTTCCTTTGGAGCCTCCCAAACACTAAGTCAGCTCTAGACATGTGTGCATAACCTCATCATCTATGTGGACATCCCTGGAAAGTATACTGCATTTAGTAGACTATGTCATTGTAAGGAGAAGAAACAGGATATGAGAGTGATGAAAGTGATGTGTGACACAGAGTACTGGACTGGTCACAGACTTATCCTCTCCAATCTAAACATTTGCATTCAACAAAAGTAGCAGCCTTCAAACAAGACAACTACCAGAAGACTTAATGTTCACAGATTTAGAGCATTTCTTGTATGAATAGTTTTTTGCCAACTTGGAAGGAAAGTTGAGCCAATAACACAATTGGCAACAGTGGGATTCTATGGAACAGGGGAAGGTAAGTACTACCTTCAAGATACTACAAGTATTATTACTACTAAAATTAACTTTGCATTGGTCATAAAGCTAATAAATATGATAAATGGGGTCTGAATATAGATTTTGCTCGCTAAGACTAGAATTTGATCCAACATGCTATACCTCCCTTGGATTATATGAAGACCTTAGCTTACCTCTTTTCATCTTGTGTTCAAGGCCAATTGTCTCATTCACAAAAGCAATGAGTTGGACTAAGTAACATAAAAATCTTTCACATCAGCTCCAATGTCCTATAATTCCTTGTGAGAGGTTAAAAAGGGGTTTAAACCCAAATTAAAAATTCCAGGTAAAATATTACAATAATAACAAATGGATTATATTTTGTTACTATTTCTAACAAAAATGATGATTTTCTTAAGAAAAGTTTGTTGCTAGTTACAAAATAATATATCTGGTGCATTATGGATTCTAAGAAACTATTATAGTATTTCAAAATGCCAATACAAAGAAATCCTCAAAAGTTATTTCATTCCAAAAAGCATGAAAATACCAGAAAGTATAAAAACTGGCATTACCACTAAAAGAGAATGTCTCATGTACAAAAAAAAAAATTCTAATTTCCTTTCAAAAAAGCCTTTTTTAGAACGCCTGCTAAATCTGAGGTGACCTGCCTCTCTAATTAGATGCTAAAAATACCATGTGTACTCAAGGATAATAATCTTCAAGTAAGTGAATCTTGAAAAAATATAAAAAGTAAAATGGATGACAACCACAATAAATCAAGATGCAAACTAACATGATGCCTATCAGCATAGTAGAACTATTAAACTTCTCAGATAGCACATAATTCCATATTATACTCGGTTTTTTATATCATTCATTCATTCGTTCACAAGCATTTAAGTGTTCATTATGTGCAATGTACTATGCTAAGCATCAAAGATAAGACTATGTTTACCCTTACAAGTGTTTAAGACTATGAGGGCCTTAAGTGGTCCAAATAGGTGGCCTAAGAAAGCCTTCAAGGAATAGACAAATCTTGTTTATTAGTTTATCTAGTTTATTAACAATATTGTGTTAATAAAAATAATTAACATAGACAATAGTGTTTTAAAGTTTATAAAGCACATGACAAATATCTCATTTGAGTCTCAAATAACTTCGTATGGTGTTACTATTACCAATTTACAGATGGTGAAACTGAGGCTGAAGAGTTAAGTGACTTGCCTAGATTCACACAGCTAGTAAGCATCTATTGGAGGATTTAAACTCAGGCCTTTTTGATTCCAAGTTGAGAATGAATGATCTGTACTTTATTATCAATATTTACACTTAACCTCATGCAGACAATTTTATGTAGAATATGTTTATAATTATGATTCAGAATCACACCTTTAGGATCATTATTTTATGGGGAAACAATGCCAAGAACACCTGTTTCCGGTAATTCCAAAGGTAAGAGCACCCCTAGGATCCTCTACAAGAATTCTTAAATGGTCATTCATCAGGCAGGTATTCATAAGTAGGTGACTGCCTACATTTTATTGTCTCTCTTAAATTGGCAGTATATGAATAAAAGTAACAGTCTCCTGTTGTTATGGACAAAAAAAAAAAATTTACATCCCTGCTCTCTTAATTGCACTTTAATATCCGTCAGTTCTCTCACTGTGGATAAAAGCAGACATAGCAGAGAGATAAGATGTTTTAACCAAGTCATGACCTTAAATAACAGAAGCATAATTCCTAGGAATCATGGAAAGCATATCAAAAATATATAAATACAGAGCAATAGCACTTCTTAATGTACAAGGAAATATCACTTGAGATAAAGAAAGTATATGCTTCTCTGAAAAATAAGCAGCATTTACTTACATTTTAATGTTTCTCCTGCATATGGTATATGCAATTTAAATCGATCACAACTAGGTCCAGGAGTCAAGGAGGTACAGCTTGAAAAAGAAAAAAAAAAAGTAAAAACCAATTAACCAAAATGTATTTTATCAGATAAAAATGGTAGAAATGATTATTCCACTTTCCTCCTTCCAAAGAGATAACTACTGAGATTCAGAGAGAGACAAAGAGAGAGATGTGGGGGGACAGGGGAATATATATTCTGATGAGAATTTGTCTTGCTGGAAAATATGTGTGTATATACATATATATGTATGTATATACATATATATGTATATGTATACAAACACATACATAGTTATGATAAGGGTTTTCTTTTTTTTAACAGGGGAAGAAATGTGGGCTGTGGGAAGGAGAGATTATAAATGCAAGTAAAGACAAATATTTTTAAAAGTATATTAATAAGGGAGACAGAGACTTCTTGAAGCAAAAACCTCAATGGCCCTGAAACAAAAGGTTTACTACCATAGCAAAATAACCAAAAGTTTTCCAACTAGTAACACCAAGAGGCAAACCTCAACTTTCAGAGCTAATATAATTCAAAATAATTTCCATTCGTTGAGATCCACAAATATACCACAAAAATAAAAGAGCACAATTAAATATATATGTGTATACAGACTCTTTACAGTCAGTCATTAAATGCAAAATGAGCTAATTTTGTACTGTTCTATCACAGTTTCCTTTCTTCCAATATAAATGCAAAATCTCTCAAACTGGCATATCATAATTTAAACCTGAAAAGAAGAACAATAAACTGAGCTTCACTTGGTATAAAATGAAAATATCCAAGCTAGTATCTTAATCATTTAGCACTCAATTAGAAGTTTTTGGAATTCTGTCAGCTTACAAAAAGATAACCACAAGTATAGATGTGTTACTCAGAAGAAAGATCTTTGAAGATCGTAAGTCATGACTGTCAACAGACTAACAGTAACATTATAAATAAACATGTCAATATAAAATGAATCAGGGGAGGAGTTGTGTATTTTGGTTTAATGGGAAAATAGCATTTTTAATTTTTACTAAATACTTGTTACAGTATCTATCACAAATACATAATGAAACTGAAAAATAAGAAGAATAACTGAATAGGGGATAGAGATGGGAAAGAATTACAAAGAAAGACTAGAGAATGGGAGTTACCAGGAAACAAAGGAGAGAAGTACTCTCTAAGGCAGTGGAAAGAAGGGAAAAGTGTCAGAGAGAAAAAGCAAAGCATCTAGAGAGTTATCTAGGAAACACTGATACTGTGGGCTACAAATGAGCAGCTTGCTATAACTGAAAAGTCAAATGACAAAACAGGGCACATACCTATCCCTGAGCAAAATTCCCTAGACATTTTTAAAGAAGTAGAAAAAATCAGCCAAAAGAATTTTTCTACAAGCTTAATAAATTACTTGAGATATGACTATAAAATAATGCGACATTTGTTTTTATTACAAACATGTACATCCAAATGACTGTGGAGTCCTTTAATCTAGACACCCTGGGTGCGTAGTATACTTCAGCAACTACTATTCATACTTGAATGGATGACAGAAGAGCTACACAGGATGTTAATCTCAGGTTCGCAGTGAATTCAGTGCAAATCACTCCATTTCACAGGATCGTGGAGTTTGTGCTGGAGAGAACCTTAAGAGCTAATCTAGTCCAGCATCCTCATTTGACAGATGAGAAAACTGAGGCTCTGAGAGGTTCAGCGACTTGCCCAATGCCATAGCAGCAAGTGGCTGAATCACGATTCAAAACCAGGCGCTCTGACTCCAAAGAAAAGCACTCTTTCCACTGCACCAAGCTGCCACCCTTAAATCACAACAAAATTTAACATGGCTATGGCTGCACCTGAGTCAATCTGTACGATCACTACAATCATTTATCCCTCTTTACCTGAGGTAATTAGCAAACTTACTGGAAAACTTCAAGGCTTAATACGGAAGCAGCAGCTTAATAGCGTAACAGCTTAACTTTATGATTATTATTATTTATTTATTATTATTATTACAGGTAAGAGGAAATGGAAAAGAGAATAATCATTTATTAAACAAGTACCCATTACGTTCCAGATCCTATGTTGACTGATTCAAAATTAAGATACATTTGAACCTCACAAAAAATCAAGGAAGTAGGTGCTACTTTTATCCCCATTTTACACTAAAGGAAACTAAGGCAGACATGTTACGTGACTTGCCTGGGGTCACACATCTAAGAAGCGTCTGTAGCCGCATTTGAACTCTGATCTTCCCTATCTATCATGCAACATAGTGGCCTCTAAATTTAAAACTTAAAGGTTGCAAAGATCCGATTTCCTTTCTATTCTACATACAAAAAATATTTTGGGGGCAGATTTCATAAGTAGTACTAAAATATTTCACTTTAATCTTTTCTGTCTCTTATAACATGAGGTATTTGAAAATGCCTGAGTAAAAAGCATAAGTTGAAGCACACTAAAAAAGCGTAGCCTAATTGTGATAATGGCACTAAAAGTAGCACTAAGTATTTTCCTTCCAGACACTATAGTCTACTTGGAATGTTTTTTAAATGCTCCTCTTCTAGAAATGATCTACATTCAAATGAAATGTCTTGGGTGCAGGAGGCAGCGAAGAGGTGTTATCATTGGTCAAATCATTCCTGTTACCCTGGAGATTCTCAAAAATACTAGGAAGATGGAGAACCCTAGGATTAGTCTGTCAGTCTTTTTTTTTACATCATGGACCCCTTTGGCACAGTCTAATGAAGTCTGTGGAGCCATTTTCAGTATAATGTTTCTAAATGTATAAAATAAAATACTTAGAACCACAAAGAAAACCAATTACACCATCCTTAACCTCAAGGAATGAACAGAATCATAGCTGACTTCTTCCTAAAATGATGATTCTCAGAAAAGAATTTCCAATCAGGAGCATGAAGCAACAGCTTCTTATTGCTGTGAAGGATACTTCTATGCAGAGTACAATACTCTTACATTTTATATCTTGCTGAAAAAAGCCACCTCAGTACTCTGCCACCCTGGTCTGCCCCACTTCTTATTTCAAATGTTTGTTCCAGCAACTTTCAGGTGTTTAAAATCTCCCGTAGGTAGGCTTTCTTCTTTCTGATATTTGTAACGGAGGATTGGAAAGATGTCACCTTTGGCTCCTGATGAATATCCTCCCTGCCAGCTACCTAATTTTTTCGTTGCATCACAGGGAACTATATAGCACAGCCTAGTTAAAAATGCCTGAAAAACACAGTAAGACAGAATATGTTGCTACTGTCACTCACCTTTGAAGTTCCTATATTTTCTATAATGTCACCCACTCAAAAGGCTAGAAACTTTAAGTTCCTTCTAAGATTGTATTAAAAGACGTGCCCCTTTTCCTTCAGAATTCTTGGTTATGTTGGTATAGTATAGACAAATCAACAAGGATTTATTAAATGCCAACTCTGTCAAGTACTCTGCTAATCACCAAGGATACAAAGGATACAAGGAACTCACAATCTACTGGGGGAGACAACATGCAAGCAACTATGTACAAACACACAGGATAACTAGGAGATAATCAGCAAAAGGAAGGCACAAGTATTAAGGGGGATCAGGAAAGGCTTCCTGAAAAGGTAGTAGTTTAGCTGGGACTTGAGAGGGAATGTGGGTGGGGTTGTGGGAGGGAGGAACAGGGAGAGAAGAGATGAGGAAGAAGGACATTCCAGGCAAGAGAAACAGCCAGTAAAAATGTCCAGAGAAAATGGATGCAGTATCTTGTGTGAGGAACAGTAAGATGGCTAGTGTCATTGTACCGCAGAACATGTGGACAGGAGTAAGGTATAACTAGATAGAAAAGGTAAAAAGGAGCCAGGTTATAAAAGACTTTGAATGACAATACTTTATATTTAATTCTGAAGGTGACAAAGAGTCTCGGAAGTTTATTGAATAGGAGGGTGAACTGATGAGAACTGTGCTTTAGGAAAATAAATGTGACACTTGAGTGGAGAAGAGTTTCAGAGACTTGAGACAAAGAGATCAACCAGAAGGTTACTGGAATAATACAGGAATGAGGTGGTGAGGGCCTGCACTAAAGTGGTAGTAGATACAGAGGAGAAAAAGGTGGAATGTGGAAAATAATGACCAGTTTTGGTCATGCTGAGTTTAAGATGTTTATTAGACATCAAATTGGAGATATCTAATAGAAAACTGGAGATACCAGGTTGGAGCTCAGCAAAGAGATCAGGGCTGGATATGCAGATCTGAGAGTCATCAGCCTAGAGAAGATCACTGAATTCGTGAAAGCTGCTGACTGATATCATCAAAGACAAAAGTAGAGAGGGAAAAGAGCAGTGGGCTCAGGACAAAGCCTTAAGCGCTATCTATGGTTAGTCACAGTAACTTAGATGAAACAAAGGAGACACAGAAGGAAAGGTCAGACAGGCGTTTTTTCATTCAGTTATTCACATCCTCCAGAATTCTACAACATAGGACTCATAAAACATGCTAGAGGTGTTCCTTACTTCCTCCTACAACCTCCAGGATATCAATGTTATCCCTCTTTCTTATCACATAATTAGCCCATCTTCATTTAAATGATTATACATTTCTCTGATATCCTTTTACTTTGGTTCTTCTTCAAAGTTTATGGTTTGTTATATGTTGTAGCCTGTTCACATCCACTATGTGCCTCTCCATTGCCCCTTATGTGATATTAATTTGCAGTTCTTCAGAGATAGCAATGGTCCATGAATCACAGACATGCACCACCAGCAGAGTAGTACTGGCATTAAAAAAATAGTCCTTTGTTTTTGAGCATTAGTAGGGAACAGATACGCTTTTGTAAGCAATACTCCATAGTAGACCAGATCTCTACCATCAGGCAACTGACTGAAGATTACAGTACAAGATCTCATTATGCTGACTGCTAACTAGAAAAATACTTGAATGCTGAAGTGTAGCAAAATGCCACTTTTAAATGCTCTAAGATGTTTCCATCCATATAGCAAATTTAAGATTCCTTAAAATAATTACAAACAGATATAACTCTGTTTAATAACCCTCTTGTGGTAGAAGATATCTTCTGTTTCCCCAGTCCTAATGTGAGCTCAACTAGGTCTTTTCCTAAAAGGTATTGAACTTATCAGAAGCATTGTAGAAAAGGTCTAACTCAGACCAGTTCTCTGGCAGTTTAGGCTCAAGCATGGAATGGGGACAAGGGCTGGACTTTTGATGTGGCTCTTTAGTTACCTAACCTCTAACTTGGTCCTCCAGAGGCTTGGGATGGCAGACACACAGTAAAACTGATACTAGACTCAATCCATGTGGTGTCTTTGTTGAATGATCCTTTCTGAATATCCTTCTCCTGCCAGAGTGAAGTAAATCTCCTTACCTTAACTGTTAGATATTCCACAAATATCATTTTGTTCCAGTCTTGAATCTAAACCTGCCAGAGAACTGGTCTGTCAGGTCTTTCCTATAACAGTTCTGATCATAAATATCAATGAAAGTCAGAGAGAAGGAAGCTTATGTTTGCCAGAGGTCAGTGACACTGGTCATATAAGACACTCCATCTCTCAGCCCTGGGCATTTTTATTGGATGTCCCCCATACCTAGAATGCTCTCTCTCTTCATCTCTTAACTCCTGTCTTCCCTGGTTTCCATGAAGTCGCAGATAAAATTCCACATTCTATAGGAAGCCTTTCCCAATACCCCTTAATTCTATCTGGTACCTTCCTTTTTTGATTACTTCCTATTTATCATGTGTATTTACATATATATTACATGTGTCTGTATATACATGTGTATATGGGTGTATACACCCACACACACCCACAGACATATATATATATATATATATATATATATATGTTGCTTGCATATTGTACATAGTTGTTTGCATGTTGTCTCCACCATTACATTATAAGCTCCTCAAGGGCAATTCCTGTTCCTTCAGTTTCTTTGTATCCCCAATGCTCAGCACAATCCTTAGCAGTTAGTGGGCACTTAATAAATGCTTACCAACTGATTAACAGGTAATTACCACTGATATAAAGTAGGTGTAGTGCAAGTCCCCAAGATGGATTGCCTATTGGGGGTAAGATTCTTTATATATCACTGTGCCAGTTTCACTGAGTACAGTCAGTTCCACTAGACTGGAATGCTTGCTTAAAACAACATATATCTGTTCCAATATGACTGATATATTAGAGAACACTTTAAGAAAATGCATTTGAGTTTGCTTCTGCTCGATTTCTTCCTCAAGAAACAGCATGAAGACAGAAAATTGCACCACTTCACAGTAACTCACAAGCTATAACCTTTCTGATGCTCATTTGCAAACTTCAGTCTTCTGTCAAGATAAAGTACCATATATATACTGTATATACTCTAGTGCAGGAGGAAAAGCAGGCAGAGAAAGACTGGTTCACTCCACCACCACCACCATCCTTCTTCAGCCATGGCCCGGTTTTGGTCTGCCCAGCTTGCTCCAGAATTTGCAAGGATATAGGAAGGAGGATGTTGAGCAGCAACCCCAGGCTACAGCTGTTGCCACTATTTACTATAGCACAAAGGTATTTCTTTTTTTCTTCAACTTTTTTTTTATTTTTAACACATTTTATAACAGATAAAGCAATTCAAACTTTTGGTCAGGTGATACATCTTTTTAAAGCATTTACAATATGGACCACAAAAGAATTTTTTTTAAACATTAACCAACTGAGACACAGATAATATTTATGTTGCTAACTTCACAAGCTCTTGACCTAATTGTCTCCACAGTATTACTAAGAATTAAAGGACCTTAACTTAATGTTGTTGGTCTAAAGTCCTATGCCTAATAGCTTAATTTTAGACAGCCTCGGATGTTCCTCTACCCATAATCTATAATTGAATAGATCTGGTACTAACCTTTCAAACCTTTTGACTATAGGAAATTGCCCCCAAGAGTAGGGACATTGCAGGGAAACAATATCTCCCCAACTTCATGTCAATTCCAGACAGGAGCAGATTGTCCACTTGCATTCATTCAGGCTTAAAGTCTGCCAGGTGTCAGTGGGGAAATTGAGTCAGGAGAATCCCACTTCAGCCCATGCTGAACAGCCGCTCTCCCCCTCTTCCCTTGAGATCACCTATGCAGTTCATACCAGCATCTCATGAGCTTACTGGCCTCAAGAATATATGTATTTCTTAACCTTTTAACACATATAAAGCTATACTATCATTTTTATTAGACTCCTATCTCTTTTTTTGATGTGTCACAGATTAAGTTTTTAAGCATTGTGCCCTAAGCCTATTTTCCCCATAATCCCTGTGGTTTCTATGGATCGATTTTGTATGGGATGGTAGTTTTTTTGGGAACACATGTCAAGTTATAGCAACACTGACTATATTATGTTCTATATTAGAACACCATAGAACCTCCTGGAAAAGATCTATTACCATTCAACTGAGTTCATCATCTTCATGCACATGGGAAAACAAAGGAGATGAAGAATGTCTGTTGTCAAGATTATAGCATGTAGACATATGGACAATACACAATGCTGACTCATCTGTGTACATGCAGATATCCTGGACAGACAGTACAAATAAACAAGCACCTGGGTCCAAAATTAAACAGGAAGAAAAAAGTGGTCTGGATTGCCTCTGAGGAATTGCAAATCTTCTTTAATACTTATGCTTTTTTATAGTTAATGTTTCCTTTTATAAAAGACATTAATAAGTTTGCTAGGGATTCTCCAGTATCTAGCAGGGACTTGATGAATGAAACATAAAAGCCTTTTTTTAGTATATATGTTTCTGTTGATCTTCACTGGCAAACACACACTCCTCTACATATAGGTATATATCTTAGTATTTTTCAAGTTTCTTCTTTATGTACTATATCTGGTATGATAGGAGTTAACTTTTTTTAAACTCTTCATGTTTTCCAATCACTCAACAAACATTTAGGTTATTAATGTCACTGAGGTAATTATTTCAGATACTATTCATCAGAGAAAAGAGAGAGCAGTAAACAGGATAAGCACACTAGAGAAAAGGGGAATTAGAAATGGGTTTATTTGGTAGGATGGGCTTCCTTAGTGAGACAAAGTATTACCTTCATCTCCATTTCTCACTTCCATTGCCCGGAAGATGGCTCTCCAAACACCTTTAGAAAAAGGATCTTACAGTAAAATAAACCTAATACTACACTGTTTCTGATCTTCCAGCATGTAAGTCCAGTTCCCCAAAATCACTGGGAAGGTGGGGAGGGAGAATGTCTAGGACAGAGAGCAGGAACAGGGTCTGAGCTTCCTCTTAAAAAGTTTGAGAGAAATTATATGGAGATGAAAGGACTCTCCACCAACCACAAGCCTTTAGCCTGACTCTTTCCTACTATGACAGCATCCCCAATTATATATACTCCCTACTCACCTCCAGGTACCCACTTTCATCCCTTCTTGGGCCATATTCCCCTAATCTCACCCTCAATTAGAGTCAAAATGCTGACTCAGCATAAACAATGTAGCCATTTGCTGCTGCAGCTACTACATTTCATCTATATGGTGCTTTAAGTCAGGGTTTTTTCAGCTTTTTCCACTCCTGCCCCCTTCAGTCTTCTGAAAGGGATAAAAGTACTTTACATATATTATCTCATTAGACCCTTACAACAACTCTGTGAAATAGGTGTTTCTAGAGTCCCTATTTTTGAGATGAGAAAGGTAAAGTTGAGAGAGCATAAACTTGCCCAAAGTCACAGAGGTAGTGTCTGGGGTAGGATCTGAATTCAAGTATTCCTGGCTCCAAGTTATGCCTCCTACCCTCCTACCTACCTCTCTCATTTGGGAGGAAGTGAGAAGAAATTAGTGAGAGAGTGTGTGTGTGTGTGTGTGTGTGTGTGTGTGTGTGTGTGTGTGTGTGTGTGTGTGTGTGTAAAATCTAGAGAAAGGAATGGGCAAAAGCAGGGGGGAATCATCAATATTTTCTAAAAATGCATTGATGAAATCAATTTGTCTTTTAATCACAGTCATTTCTGGAGAGGCCTCCTTTCTGACTACCCACAAAAATGAACCCTCCACTGTGAGGCTCCTAGAAAGGTAGAAAATTAAGCAAAAACCTCCAACACTATATAATTGCATCTGATAATGTAACAATTCTCTGCTGGCAGTCCCCCACCTCTGCTATGAGGAGGGAAGTGTGCTTCATTATCTGTTCTTCAAGGTCTTCATTTCTTTTTTCCATTACTCACAGTTCAACTTCCTTTTACTGATCTTTTCATGTATGTTTCTGTAGCCACTGTGGATATTTTGTCTCTTGGTTTTGCTCTTCATTTAAGTATTTTTCCCTCCTCTATTAGACTGTGAGATTCAAAAAAGAGGAGGAGACTCAGAATTCTATATCATGTCAATTATCCAAGGACAAGAAGAGATAAGTAAAAGCAATTTGGTGCCTCCTACTTTGGATGACACCACTGTACAGCATGCTCTTGGCATCATGTCCGCACTGATTACGACACTTCAGAAAGAACACTTCACAGAATGAATTACAAGCTACACACTCCAGTAAGCACGGAGAAATTGTTTATGGTATTGATCTCCACTTCTGGTGGTGGCAAGCATTAGATGTTTTTCTAACACTCCCATAAAAGCTAACAGACATGATCACATGCATGGGATTATGAAGAATCAGGCTAATTAACACTGAAGGAAGAAAAATTAATTCCTTAAAATTGTATTTCATAATAAAACTAATTCATATTCTCAAAGGCTATCTTTACAAATCCCTACACCAAAAATTTAGAAAACCAACATCCCAACTAAAACTTTTTTGATAAGTAAAACATTTCTTATTTGTACATAACACAAATTCCTAATCATTTGAGTCAAACGAAAAAAAGGATTTTTATAATTTATGCTACACTACCTCAAAAGAAAGTAATTCATATTCTGAGCAAACCACAAATTGTAAAATTTAAAGTTATTACTTACATATTTTTCTACAAAGACAACAAATCTTCATACATCATGAAACTATAATCTACCATCTCTGGTTCACAACATTTTTATGGTAATATAGGGTAGAACTGAATTAATTGGAAAAGTTCTCAAAAGTTTTCTTTAGAAATATTTACATTAACAAAACCATTTTTCACCACATTAAACAATGAATTAAATGTTTTTAAAAATCTGAAAGTCAGTCAGAAAATTAGCATTTATTAACACCCTACTAAATGCCAGCTACTTTGTTAAACAATGGAGATACAAAGAAAGGCAAAAAAACAGTCCCTGTTCTCAGGAGCTCACAGAACAATGGGGGGCAGGAGGACAGTCAGGGAGGAGGCAGAGCAGGGAGTGATGGTAAGAAAACAACATTCAAATAACCGCGTATGAACTATACACACACACACTATATATAATATTGTACCTATACGTGTGTATATATATATCTACACACAGCATAAATTGGGGGTAACTCAGAGGGAAAGAAAATTAAAGAGGGCTGGGAAAGCTTGCTGCACAAGGTGGGACTTCAGCTGAAGTCAGGGAAGCTAGGAGGCAGTGATAAGGAGGAAGAGGATTCCAGGCATAGGCAACCACCACTGAAAATGTTCAGGAGGGAGATAGAGTGCCAAGTACAAGCAACAACAAGTCTAGCGTCACCATCAGTGTCAGATTACACAACATAGAATGTCAGAGGAGAAAAGGTTTATATGAGAGAATGTTACAAAGGTAGGAATAACAGTACCATTGGAATTGGTGGGGGAAGAGGGAAGAGACTAAAGAGAATATGGTAGACTGTGAGCCTGAGTGACTGAGAGGATGATAATATGATGGTACTCCTGAAAGTAAAAGAGCAGTTAGGAAAAGGAGGAGAGGTATAAAAATAGTTTTAAAAGAAAATATGTATGCGTAGAAGCTATATAAGTTTGCATACCATCTTGGGGAAGAGGGAAAGGAGAGGGGAAAAAGGTGGAGGAAGGGGGAGGGAAGGGGAAAAAATCTAAAATATATGGAAGAGATTACATAAACTGAAAACAAATAAAGTAATTTTTAAAAAAATCTGTAAACTATAAATGACTACATGAAAACATGCTTCAAATCAATAACAGTAAGAAAAATGCAATAAAATATCACTCCAAAATATTTGTCAAAGATGAAAAAAATGGCAATAATCAACAATGCAGTGGTTGTGGGAAGATAGGTACCCTGAAAAATTTCTGATGAAATCAGAAAGTGGTCCAACTCATCTGGATTTGAATATGGAATTTTGCAAGTGACTAAAATGCCCTACCCTTGACTCAACAAATAAAAGTAAGAATACTGGGCATATGCCCCAAGAAAATCAAAGACAAAAACAAAGACCTAAGATATAGCAAAATATTCATAGTAAAATTTTTGGTGGTTCCAAAGAACTAAACCAAAGTGAATGATCAACTGAAGAATGGTGGAATGATGACATGTGAATATAATAGGATGATATTATGATGTAACAAATGAATAAACTTGGAAGAATTCCAAAAAATGTGAATTTGTATCAAATGTTGCAGAATGAAATAAGCATATTAAGAAAACAATATGATACAATGACTACAACAATGTAAATGAAAAGACTGACAAAAGGAAGTTTTTTAACTCAGTACTAGGTAAAAACCAATTAAGCACATAGGGAAAGAAATAGTAAAAAATACCTCATGCAAGAGAGATAGGAAATTACTAGGACACAATAAGATAGATATTCTCAGATTAGGTTTCCGTATCAGGCTTTTCTGTTTAACAGGGCAAGGTTTGATTTGGTGGCATTAGTGGAAAATGACTGCGAAATAAAAACAAAAATTATATCAACAAAACTTACTTTTTAAAGCAAAATGTTTTGGGGTTTTCGTTATAATGCTTTTCTTTCTTTTATACTTCACTAGTATTGCTCATTTCAACAAAGGCATAACTGTTAACACAAGAGAACATCTAGCCAATGTCTACTCAGAGTGAGTTTCACAGCAATGAAAATTGACAAATTCCACCGACAGCAATCTATTTCAACTCCAAGGTAAGAAGACTTAATTGGTCCTCAGTGAAAGAAGTTTGTTAGTGACAACAGTTTAGGAGCTTCAAGGCCCTGTCACTAACAAAGAACAAATTTCGTCATTATAGGTGGCTTACTTATATCAAGACAGCAATTCAGAGAAGCAAAAGAATTTTTCTTGAGCAACTTTTTCTGTCATCACAGATACTGACACTGATCATTAACATACACGGTAGTTTTTCACTTGTTGATGATGTAAAAGAAATTTCAGGAAGTGAGAGATTTCTGGCACAAAACTGACAATGGATATGCAATTTTCTGACTAAAGCAGATTTCCTATAATAAAACAACAAAATTAAGAGAATCAGGGAATATTGGATGGAAAATCCAGTTTATCTAATCATGGGGTTCTAACCTCAGGTCCTGGAACTTTCTTTTTAAATATGTCTATAACTATGTTTTGATAAAATTATTTTGCTTCGTAATTTTTCATATTTCCCTTACTTTGTTCATTTAAAGACATTATTCTGAGAAAGGATTCACACTAGCTAAAGGACCTATTACATAAACAAAGATTAATTAATTGCCTCTGATCTAGCACAACATTCAAATTTTATAAATAAGGAAACTGATACCCAGAGAGGGCAAAGGAGTCTACCTGCCAAAGCAAACCCAGGGACTATATGAACACAATTACAAAACACTTTTCACACAAAGTCAGATCTAAGTAAGTGGAAAAACATCAATTGCTCATGGGTAAGTCGAGCTAATATAATAAAAATGACAATCCTTCCTAAATTAATCTACCTATTCAGTGTCATACCAATCAAACTACCAGATAATTACTCTCTAGAGCTAGAAAAAATAGCATCAAAATTCATCTGGAAAAACACAAAGTCCCGAATATAAAGAGAACTAATGAAAAGAAATGGTAAGGAAGGTGGCCTAGTTCTTCCAGATCTCAAATTGTATTATAAAATAGAAATCATCAAAACCACTTAGTACTGGCTAAGAAATAGAGGGGTAGACCAGTTGAATGGGTAAGATACTTAAAACACATTAGTCAATGAATATAGCAATCTACTATTTGATAAACCCAAGGACCCCAGCTTCTGGGATAAGAACTCACTGTTTGACAAAAATTGCTGGGAAAATTGGATAACAGTGTGGCAGAAACTGGGCATGGACCAATGCCCGACACTGTACACAAGGATAAAGTCCAAATGGATACATGACCTAAGTATAAAGATTGATGCTATTAACAAATTAGGGGAGCAAAGAATAGTGTATTGGTCAAACTTATGGAGAATGGAGAAATTTATGACCAAACAAGATATAGAGAACATTATGAAGTGTAAAATGGATAATTTTGATTACATTAAATTGAAAAGTTTTTGCACAAACCCAATACAAACAAGATTAGGAGAGAAAGAGAAAATCGGGAAAGAATTTTTACAACTAGTGTCTGTGATAAAGAATGCATTTCTAAAATACAGAGAGAACTGAGTCAAATTTAGAAGACTACAAGTCATTCCCCAATTGATAAATGGTCAAAGGATATGAACTGGCAGTTTTCAGAGAAAGAAATTAAAGCTATCTATAGTCATATGAAAAAATGCTCTAAATCACTATTGATTAGAGAGATGCAAATCAAAACAACTCTGAGGTACTACATCACACTTATCAGTAAATTGTTGAATTTCAAAGAGCAAGTTAATAGCAAAACCATAAAAAACTTATGTCTCCAGCCCCCTCATTCAGTGCCTATTGCACTATGCTGGGGCACTTAAGTGTGCATTGGATAGAGCACAAGGCCCGAAAGTCTGAAAGAACTTAGTTCAAATATGGACTCAAAAACTTACTTACTTAACCGTGTGACCCTGAACAATTGACTTAACCCTGTTTACCTCAGTTTCCTCATCTGTAAAATGAGCTGGAAAAGGAAATGGCAAACCACCACGCTATTTCTGCCAAGAAAACCCCAAAGAGAGTCACAAAAAGTCAGACACAAATGAAAAATGACTCAACAACAACCAATCTGTTTCCCAGTCAGTGACGAGGTGGCTAGAGGAGGACAAAATGGGGAAGAAGTGCAACAAAGCATAGAAGGAGAATTAAGAGAAGCCATGAAGCTAAGGTAATGAGTAAATAAAAATTATCCACAAAACGGTTATACTTTCTGTTTTCCAAGAATACCCACTGTAGGAGGAAAATTATTGCCATTACCAATGTGTCATTTTTTTTCACAAGTCTGAGAATCTCTGAACCATTTTCATTACAGAAACGTACCAATTTTTGTTTGTTTAATACAACAGTGATGACCAGGTCCCTGGGCTCAATAGAATGTCTCCTTTAATACACAAGAAGAACCATGTGTGCAATAACCTAACTCACTGTCAAAGGAAGCTATATAACTATGAGATTTATCATGGGAAAAATTTATCATTTTTGTGATAATCACTTGAATTTCAAGCAGTTTAGGAGTTCTCAATCTTTTTTGGCACCTGTACAATCTGGCTTTCAGTACATTTCTGTACCCCTTATTCAATACGAAAGAAAATAAATTCTAGAGTTCACCACGCATATGCACATAAAAATAAGATAGACTAATTTTTCATAATGAAAACTTCATTTGGTACCTGGTATTTTTAATATCGTGAAGTTGTTATATGTTTATTAGAACACAGTCAAATATATTAGTGAAATTCTTGATTCTATTTCTTATCAATGAATAGTTTTAATCTAGGTATTCTTTTTTGAAAGAGATACCCATACATCATATAAATGTTCTCATTTCTTTCTTCCTTTGAATTTAACTGAGAACAGCAAAGAAAATCCTAATTCACAGAGATAAGTTGTCATAAACAGAATTAAAGTCTTATGAGCACATTTAATAAAAATGAAATACGTTTCTCCAAGAATAAACCAAAAATTCTGTAACTTCATTGATTACAAATTAATCAGGAACTGCTGCATATCACAGAGATAAATGAGTCTTTCATTGTCACTGATTTTTTCTAGCTCACCATTAAGTGGTTTGCATATCCAAGTCTCCTTCATTTGATTTTGGTCAGTAGGAATTATTCCTTTAACTGTTTCGTTCAAATTTTCCACATGTACTATAACACTATGCTTCTTCCTTTTCTCACTGCATCCCCACCTCTTCACCATTCCCTCTCTAATCCACAAAACTTTCCACTAGAATTTGTACTTTTTGGAAAGTTTTAATCTGTTAATATATTTATTTACTGTAACATAAGTGGAATAATTTAGTTATTAAGAAAGGTAATACAGGATAATAAAATAATGTTATGATTCAGCAAATAGTACCCCTTGACAATTTTATATACCCAAGGATGAGAATCTCTCATTTACTGTAAACTAACTTCTTCACAACTGGCTTTCTTTAGACATCTATGCAGAGGTGTCACAGGACATTAGGTATGGCATTAGACTTGGGAATTGGCAGATCCTGGGTTCAAATCCTGTCTCAGACATTTACTACATATATGACCTTCAGCAAATCACTTAACCAATCTGCACCTCAGTTTGCTCACCCATAAAACAAGGTTAGATTTGAAGATCCCCAAAAGCCCATTCCAGCTCCAATTTTTGATGCAATGATACTGTGATCTTTCTCACTTCCCACCCCATTAGGATTCTGATCACCCTGAGGCAAGGGAAGTTGGTCTTTATCTCCTGTATGACCTGGGCAAGTCACTTAACCGAGTTCTGCCTCAGTCTCCTCAACAGTAAAATGAGAGTAGTAACAGCACTACCACACAGAGTTATTGTAAGGACCAAAAGAAATACCTGTAAAGCACTTAGCCTTGGGCCTGGCATACAGTAAGTGCTTAATAGATACTGTTCCCTTTGTCCTCCCCCATGCCTTTTCATTGCAAAGGGCAATCAAATTTGAAAAGCCATCTGTCAGACCTAGCTCCACATGGTCTCAACCAACTTCTACTCTGACATTACGGTTCTCTGTCATATGGTATATCTTCATGTGTGGCTTCATGTGTGCCAATAAAACAGTTTTAGTTCATGCCATATTCAGTAGGTTCTTGAGGAAATGCTATCAATATGTTGAAAGCAAGCAACAGTAACCTAGAAAATGTTTACTACTTCTCATTCTTCAGTGGCTGAAATCAGACAGATGAAAAACTGCAACTATAGGTGTATTTTTGTTAAAATGTTACAAAATAGGACCAAAATATATAAATTCTAAATTTTTGCATATAAAATAGATTAAAATCCGATGAAATCTTAAAGCAACAGAGCAGATAATCTTTCCTGACTGATAATTTACTCATTTAAAAAGAAAAGGGCTTGGAGTGAATCAAAAGAGCTAAATAACACAAATAATTCAAGTAGTTTCTGTATACTGAGGAAGGTTAAAATTAAACATCAAGGATGTGTGTTCAAGAGAATACATTTAATGTATTCCTTTTCTATATAATAAATATGAGTAGGTGGTAAATGAGGGAGGGAAAAATAAAAATTCCTTAAATAATCCAAAAAGTTTTGAAAATAAGATATGTATAGGTTATCATTCTGGAGACTAATGATGACAGTTATTGATATATTGTAGATAACTCAACCACTAGTCCCTAAGAGAATCAAATTAAAAGGGCACAAAATTCCCACCCCCTCAATTGTTTTGCTTCATCTAATTCAACCTCCTCATTTTGCAAATGAGGATATAATAGGCCTAAAGATGTCAAGTGAACTGCTCAAGGTCACACAAGGGCAAATGGGAGAGTCAGAATTTTCTTTTTTCAAAAAACATCACCAAGATGTCACCCTCCCCCTTGCTGCATTTGTTTACAGCTCTCATAAATCCATCTCTTAGAGAATACTTTTAAAAGAAAAAGAGGAAGATAGCAAATTGGAAGCAAGCCAGCTGAATTCTCACATTTCCCTCCAAACAACTTTAAAATAATGCCTCAAATCAAATTTTGGAGTAGCAAAGACAACAAAAAATCAAGGTGAGACATTTTTCCAGCCTAAGAAAATTTAAGTAGTCAGATGGCAGACCCTGGAGTGGAGGCTTGTCCTGAGTATACATATATGGCAGCTGCAACCAACAGCAAGAGCATTGGAAACTCTCAGCCCAGAGATCTTAAGGGGTGGGGCCCCTCTGAGGGTACTGGGTACTGCTGGCACTGACTGTCACTTTATTGTCCATATGCAATTCTGGATCCCAGTTCCAGGGTGGAGAGGAGCACTGGGGGTTAGTCACAAGGGAGAAGGAACCCTGGTCACGGGTCCAAGGCAAAAAGGACCACTAACACTTGTGGCTATAGGAGAACAGGGACCTTTCCTGGGTAAAGACCAGAATGCAGACCAGAAGAGTAGTGACCACACCTCTCTCCAACATCACACCATCTTCGAAGCACAAAATATCTGCAGACCTCTAACTAGCTCCAGAACATGGCACAAAAAAGCCTGAAGCTTCAGACAGTGCCTTAACATAAACTTCAAAGGTAGGAAATGGACTGGGAAAATGAGCAAATAACATAAGAAGAATGTGACCATAAAAAGCTACTACAATGGCAGGAAAGACAAAGACAAACTCAGAAGAAGATGACAATGTGAAAAAGCTACAAACAAAGCCTCAAAGAAAAAATGCTAGCTGGACCCAAGTCCATCAAGAATTCCTGGAAGAGTTAAGGAGAAAAAGAGTGGCAGAGGAAAAAAAATGGAAAAAAATAAGAGTGATAAAAGAAAACTACGAAAACAGAATTAACGGCTTAGTAAAAGAGACACCAAAAAAGTAGAAGAAAATAATAACTTAAAAAACAGAATTGGCCTAATAGAAAAGGAGGTACAAAAGTTGACAGTGAAGAAAATAATTCCTTAAAAATTAGAATTGGGCAAGTGGAAGCTAATGACTCCCTGAGACATCAAGAATACATGACATACCTCATTTAAAAAACTGACCTAGAAAATAAATCAAAGAGAAATAATTTAAAAATTATTGGGCTACTTGAACATCGTGATCAAAAAAGAGTCAAGACATTTTATTTCAAAAAAAATTATCAAGGAAAACTATCCCAATATTTTAGATTCAGAGAAAGAAGTTGAAATTGAAAGAATCTACCAATTCCTCAAGCAACTAAAAAAAAAAAATTCAAATACTGTAGAGCCGCAGGAATAGGGTCTAACTCCAGTCAAGATCACACAAGATTTAGCAGTATCCAAGTTAAAGGAGCAGAGAGCTTAAAAGAGGATATTCTAGAAGGCAAAGGAGCTAGAATTACAATCAAGAATGACCTGCCCAACAAAACTGAATATAATCCTTCAGGGAGGAAAATGGATATTTCATGAAATAAAGAACTTTCAAGCTTCCTGAAGAAAGGACCAGAAGTAAAAAGAAAATCTGGCATTTAAACACAAGACTCAAGAGATGTATTAAAAGGTAACCATGAAAGAATAATCCTAAGGGTGTCAATAATGTTAAACTGTTTACATTCCTATATGAGAAGATAATACATGTAACTCCTAAGAACTTTACCATGATTAGGGCAGCTGAAAGTAATTTACACAAGCAGAGGACAGGGCACAAATGTGAGTCGAATGTCCTGGAATGATCTCCAAAAAAAAATAAAGGGGTAAGAAAGAGGAGAGGTGAGAGCAGAGGTAGAATGGGTAGTTTTTTCTCACAAAAAAAGAGGTATACAAGGAAGAGCTTTTACAGTGGAGAGGGAAATTGCGGTGGGAATGGGGGTGATGGGCAATGATTGAACCTCACTCTCATCGAAACTAATACAAATAGGGGAAAATGAATAAACAAACACTCATTCACTCATACTCGCACACACACAAACTCAGTTATGTATAGAAATGTAATATACCCAACCGAGTAATAGGAGGAGAAGAGAAAGGGAGGAATGATAAATGAGAGGGCAGATTAAGGGAGTCAGTGGTTAGAAGCAAAATAGACGTTAGGGAGGAACAGGACAAAGAGAAGGAAAGAAGAAACATAAGGAAATGGGATAGAGGGAAAAACCCAATGAGTAATCATAATTGTGAATGTGAATAGGATGAATTCACCATAAAACAGAAGATAACAAAATGGAGTAGAAAACAGAATTCAAAAATATGTTGTTTACAATAGACACACATGAAAAAGAAAGACACATGTAGAGTTAAAATAAAAGGCTGGAGAAGAATCTAAAATGCTTCAGCTAAACTAAAGAAAGATAGGGGTGGCAATCATGATCTCAGATAAAGCAAAAGCAAAAATAGACCTAATTTAAAGGGATAATCAGGGAAAGTACATTTTGCTCAAAAGGTACCACAGACAATGAAGATCAAAAAATTTTACAGCAAGTCTATCTGATAAAAGCATCATTTCTTAAAAATATAATGAGTATAGAACTGAGTTAAATTTATAAAACTAAGAGCCATTCCCCAAAGGATGGATCAAAGAATACAAACAATCAATTTTCAGAAGAAGAAATCAAATTTATCTATACTCATATGAAAAAAACTCCCTAAATCACTAGTGATTAGAGAAAGGCAAATTAAAATAACTCTGAGGTACCACCTCACATCTGTTAGAAACAACAACTTCTGGAGGGGATGAGAGGAAATAGTACACAAATGACTTGCGGGTGGTAGAGTGCTGATCCAACCATTCTGGAGAACAATTTGGAACTATGTTCAAAGGACTATAAAACTGCATACCCACGGACCCAGGAATGCCATTACTAATTAATTCTGTATCCCAAAGAGATCAAAGACAAAAGAAGAGGACTTATATGTACAAAAATATTTTTAGCAGCTCTTTTTATGGTGTTAAAGAATTGGAAATTGAGGGAATGCTCTTCAACTGGGGAATGGCTGAACAAGTTATGGCATATGTTTATGATGGAGTACTATCATGCTGTGGAAAAATGATGGGGGGAAGGGATTCAAAAAATATGACAAGATCTATATAAACTGATGAAAGTGCAGCGAGATGAACCAGAAGACCATAGTTCACAGTAACAGTAGTGTTTTAATGATGAACAACTGTAAAAGAATAACCTACTCTGATCAATACAGTGATTGAAAACAATTCCAAATAACTCATGATGAAAAAATGCTATCCACCTTCAGAGAGAAAACCAATGACCCCTGAGTGCAAATTGAAGTATAATTTTCTCACTTTCTTTTTCTTGCTTTTTGAAATATAGACAATATGAAAACATGTTTTGCATGATTTCACTTGTAATTCGTCATTATACTGCTTGCCTTCTCAGTGGGAGGGGGATGACATAGAAGGGAGAGAATTTGGAACTCGAAATTTATAAAGAAAAGAATGTTAAAAATAAGTAATAAATTTTGAAATGCAAAAAAAAAAGATGAGAAATAAATTAGAAAAATCAAACAACATTTTTTTTTAATCTGTTATTTTATACAAACTTAAATACCCATGAGCCCTACCTGTGCTCACGGACAGGAATGAGATTGTGGAAATGGGAAAAGATTGTGGAATGGTGATATCTTCTCATATCACTTCTAAGCTTCATCTTTAAAATTTTACAACATTCATTTCTGATTGTTTTGTGGCAATTTTTTCCAATTACATTGTTGTAATCGTTATGTATACTGTTTTCAGAGCCAGAATTTTCAAATTCAGGTCTTCTGATTCCTGAGCCAGAACATCTCTAGTCATCTAAAATGAAATTTTTATCTTCATTCTTGTCTGGGTAAAATACAATATAAATGCCTTTTGCATTAAACAATTAGATATCAAGTATTAATTGAGACGTTGTGTTTGTCTTTCATTTTCAAAGAGGACCATGACATCAAAGAAATGATGACATGACTTGCACTTCACTTTGTCTTGAGTGAGGGAGGGCTGTGCTGACTACATTTGAAAGAGGCCTATTCAGTAAATGGTCACTACCTCACTTTAAGTGAGTACCTGAAAAGGCCTTAGCCTAAAAGGACAAGGTCTCCCATTGCATCTTGGGTCATCTCCAGTCATCCTAATTTATATCTGATCACTGGATCCAGATGGCTCTGGAGGAGAAAGTGAAGCTGGTGACCTTGCACAGCCTTCTCTGCAATCATACAATCCTCTCCTCTAAAAATTGTATCCCTTACAACAGAATGCTTAATACCTATTTGAATTCATCCTCAATTATTAATAAACGCCAATCCCCTCCCCTTCTCTCCATCGCAGCGATTCTAAAGCCCTGGCTGTCATTCAAAGCCCATTCTACATTCCTTATGTTCCCCTACTTTACTCCCATGATCCTCAACCAAACTTCCTAAATGGGACACCCTAGAGATATTCACCCATTCCACGATGCTCTCTGGAATGCCTGCTCCACAGCTAACAAACTTACCTTTCGTTTTAAACCTTTTCCTTTCTCACTGCTTCACTGTTTTTGCACTCACTAGCAACCCTTTCCAGTACTAGGTGCACTTTCAATCATTACTCCACTGTTCCACCAGTGCTCAAGGTGGGAGAGCTAGAACACGGCTTGATCCCCTCTTGCTTCTGGGCTCTCCTATAAGTCAGTGTTTCTGAGAAAGGTCTCACTTCTCAAAAATATAGAGAACTGAGTCAAATTTATAAGAATATAAGTCATTCCCCAAATTATAAATGGTCAAAGGATATGAATAGGCAGTTTTCAGAGGAAGAAATTAAAGCTATCTATAGTCACATGAAAAAATGCTCTAAAACACTATTGGTGAAAGAAATGCAAATCAAAATTACTCTGAGGTACCACATCACATCTATCAGATTGGCTAACATTACAAAACAGGGGAATGATAAATGTTAGAGAAGATGTGGGAAAATTGGAACACTAATGCATTGTTGGTGGAGTTGTGGACTGATCCAATTATTCTGGAGAGCAATTTGGAACTCTGCACAAAGGGTTATAAAAACGTACACACCTTTTGACCCAGCAATAGTACTTCTAGAGCTATTTTCCAAAGAGATCATACAAATGGGAAAAGAACCCACAGGTACAAAAATATTTATAGCAGTTCTTTTTGTGGTGGCAAAGAATTAGAAATTGAGGAGATGCCCAACAATTGGTGAATGCCTGAACAAGTTGTGGTATATGAATGTAAGAGAATACTACTGTGCTGTAAGAAATGATGTTACTGTACACAGTAACAGCCACATCATGCAATGACTGACTTTGACAGAGTTAGGTCTTCTTAGCAATGTAAGGATCCAGGGCAATTCCAAAAGACTCAGGATGAAAAATGCTATCCACACCCAGAGAAAGAACTTAGGAGTCTGAATGTCAATGGAAGCATACTATTTGTTCTCCTTTTCTTTTGCTGTTTTGGTATTTCTTTGTCATGGTTCCTCTCACTAGTTCTAATTTTTTCTTTACAGCAAGACTAATGTGAAAATATGCTTAATATGGATATATAAGTAGAGTCTGTTCAAAACTCAAAATCTTATGGAAGTGAATGTTGAAAACTAAAAATAAATTAATTATGTATTTAAAAAAATAAATAAAATGCTAAAAAAAAATCTCTTAATGGCCAAATCCAATGGCCTTTTCTCAATCATCTCTCTTGACCTCTCTGGAGCTCCTCTTGAATCAATCACCCTCCTGCTACTCTCTTGTCTCTATGTTTTCATAATTGCTCTGTCTCAGCTCTCTTACCTGTCTGACCTCTCCTATTCTCCCTTATGGGAAGTGCATCTAGGTCATGTTGAATGGTATCCCTTAAGGCTCTGTCCTGGGTCCACTACTTCTCTTTATATGTACTCGTTCACTTGTTCATTTTCTCAGCTCTCATGGATTCAATAATTTATTCAACCCTAACCTGTCTCTTGATCTCTAGTCTGGCATCTCCAACTGCCTGCTGAACATCTCAAACTGGATGTCCCATCAACACATCCAAAACTGAATTCATTCTCCTCCCCCACCCAAAAAAATCATCTCCTATTTCAAATTACTGTTACTTTTGAGGGCTCCACCATGCTCTGAGTCACCAATAATCACAATCTAAGTATCACTTTCAATTTCTCACTCTGTCTCACCTCCCATATCACCTCAATTACCAAACACTGTCTTTTGTACCTCATAAAATCTTTCAATATGTCTCCTTTTCTCTTTCAATACTGCCATCTCCCTAGTGCAGGCCCCTATCACTTCATGTCTAGATTATTCCAACAGCCTGGTCTGCCTGCCTCTCTAGTCCACCCTCCACTCAGCTATCCAATTGACCTTCCTACAGTACAAGTCTGATCATATCACAATAAACTCCACTAGCTCCCTATCATCTCCAGGATAAAATATAAAATCTACTGTTTAGAATCCAAAGGCTTTATAACTTGACCATTTTACACCTTTTTTGTCATATTATGGTTTAATCCTCCCCCAATGCTCTTTCCAGTGAAACTAGCCATTTTGCTATTCCTCAAACAATATATTCCATCTCCTGAAATTCTCTCCCTCTTTACCTCCATCTCCTGGTTTCCCTGGCATTCTTCAAGCCCTAGCTAAAATCCTGTCTTCTACTAAAAATGTTTCTGATCCTCCCCTCTATTGACCAGCTCCAATTTATCCTGTATATAGCTTGCTTATACATAGCTGTTTACATGTTGTCAGTCTCATTTGACTTTGCTCCTAGAGAGCAGGGACTCTCATTTGTCTTTCTTTGTATCGCATAATACCTAGCATACAATACTTGGTAAAAAATGTTTACTGACTTACTTAATGATAACAGTATCTCTTCAGAATCCTAAGGGAGTCAAATAAGACAGTTGTCCTGGGAGTGGTTTCAAGTTCTAGTGATTCTAAATGACTACAGGAAAGGAGGTGAGGGGACATAAACGTGATGAGTGGAGGAGGGAAGGAAAGGTTGGGTAGGGAAACTTTTCACATAATAAGACCACAAAAATTCTGACATACAGTCAAAGTACTCCACAGGGAAACTTTCAATCAAAGTAAGAAACCTTCAAATCAACGAAAGAGAAAAAAAATGGATCAATGAACTGGGCTTGCAACTAAAAATACTAAAATTAAAACAATGAAATTAGAAAACAAAAAATCATTCTGAAAATAAAAAGAAATTAAGCAAATGAAAAGTCACTGAATTAATAAATAAAACTAGGAACTGATTTTAAAACAAAATAAACCATTACCTAATTTGATTTTTAAAAGAAAAACAAATTATCAATCTCAACAATGAAAAAGAATTCATGACAAATGAAAAAATTAAGTTATTATTAGAATAAATTTTGCCAAACTACATGCCAAAAAACCGACAACTTAAATGAAATCAATTAATATTTACTCACCCAAACCACCAAGTACATAAATTAACAAAATAAAAATGGATAATTTAAACAACTCAATATCATAAAAAGGAACTGAACAATCTATAAATGAAATCCTGAAGGAAAAAAATCTCATAAAAAACCAGATGAATTTAAAAGCAAAGTCTATCAAGCATCAAAAGGATAATTAATTCCAATATCATAAACTGTAAAAGTAAGAAAAGATGTTTATTCTTTTTGGTACAAATCCTTTTCTGATCCAATCCTTTTGATACAAATAGTTTTGATAACCTAAACCAGGGAGAGTCAAAACGGGGAAAAGAAACTCTAGACCAATTACCCTTTATGAGCAGGTATTGATAAAGTGATGCCAAAAAAAAAGAAAGAAAGAAAAGAGCTTCTATAAAACATTCTAAATTATACAGATGATAAGCAAGTTTAGAATGGGATACAGACCACAATTCCATACACAATTCTCTTTTCTGTTCTTATTCATATATTGAATTGCTCTTGTTGTTGATGATCGTAACGTTCATAACTAAAAAAAAAAAATATCTGAAGTGTTTTGGTATTCTTCAAGCTCCATATGAGTCAACATTGTAAGCACAATGGCAGCCAAAAATCTAATAAAATCTTAGACCACATTAAGCATAGCTTCCAAGTATAAGGAGATGATAGTTTAGCTCTACTCTGCTCTAGGAAGACATCTCATCTAATATGCTCAGTTCTGCATGCCATATTTTAGGAAAAACACTGAATAGCTAGAATACCCAGAAAAAAATCACCAGGATAGTGAAGGGCCTTGAATATATCATACCCAAGAGATCAAATGAAAAAACTAGTGATGTTTGGCCTAAAGAACAGAAAATTTAAGGGGTACATGTTGGGTATCTTCAACTATGTGAATGAAAACACCATCTTGGTAAGATCAGACTTATTCTGTTTACCTCCAAAGAACAAAGAACTCAGATAATGGTAGCTACAGCGAAGCCTATATATAATACAAGGGAGGAAAACAATGTCTAGGAGAAGACAGGATTTCAAGGGAATTCTGTAGCCTAGACAGTAGAGCAGATAGGATTACAAACCACTGGAAATTAAGTGATGCTGATGGACAGTTGCTTATGGCAAAAAGTCACCTAAAACATAAAAGTTTCTTTGTTTCATGTATGGCTGAAGGCATCATGCTGTTGATGTGGTATCTGGCAGCCCTATAAACATAAAAAATACCCAGTGCCAGGAATATGGGAAGGAGCCTCCTCAGACTTGGCAGTTTTCCCAAACCACACAAGCTTTTAGCATCCACCATTGTAAGTGGAATCTCCCTGAGAGAAAAGGAGACATAGGGAGGTCCACAAGAACCAGAACTAGAATTAGAACCAAAACTTTCTATATGTTTTGTTGCTCTGCTCACTTACTACATCCTGTTAAAATAAACCTACTTTTATATCCTTTGAGTCAGTCATTTATGTCACTCTGACATCTGGATTTAGGCTGCCTGAGCTTCCTGGCATATCAGAGCAACGGGTGGAATGTACAGAGAAATTTAGACATAATGGGGGGAGGAGGGAATATCCACAACCATAGTGGGCTAGCTCTAAAGGTAGTGGGTTCCCCCTCATTGTAGGTCTTCATTCTCTCAGGTATGGCTAAAGTGGATAGTTGCTATTGAGGCCCGAATTATTCTGAGGTTCCATGACTCAGATTCTCTTCTTCCAGTAATGTTATAGCTAAAAAAATATAGAATAACATAATTATCTTAAAGCAAAGGTTCTTAATCTGGAGTCTGTAAAAAAAAAAAGGGGGGGTTTGGGGAGGCTTTCTGAATAACTATTTTTTCCTTCCAATCCTAAGTATTTCATTTTACACACTTAAAAACATTCTAGGATGGTGTCTATGGCACAAAAAAAAGTTAAGAACTTCGGACTTAGATTAATATGCTTGGAAAAAAAAAAGACTTAGGTGGACATGACAGCTGTCTTCAAGGGTTATCATGTAGAAAAGGGATCCAATCTGTTCTCTTTGGCATCAGAAGGCAGAACCAAGATCCACAGACAGAAGTTTTAAAGAAATAAATTTAGGCTTATAGTAAGTAAAAACTTCCTAATTACAGCTTTCCCAAAGTGGAATAGAGTATCTCAAGAAATGGCAGGTTCCCCTCCTTCTCCACTGCAAGTCTTCATTCAAAACTGGGATGACCACTTGCTAGATAAGTTATAGTAGGGCTTCAGTTTTAGGCATGGTTTGGTCTATGACATCACTGAGTTCCCACATAACTCTAAAATTCTGTGATTCCGTAAATCAAGATCATGGATCACCAAAAAAGCAATGCCAACCTAAAGGGGGCATAAATAAACAATATCATATTTTCAAAATGACTTACAATCAAAAGACAACATATAAAATATCTTCAAAGAGGTGGACAACCACAATCATATATCAAGAGCAAATATTACAGATGGAGAGCTAGTGCCACACTGGTAACCACATAATCTTAGACCTAAAGGAGAGGGTCCTCATTGTGATCATCCCCATTATGAAAACTGAATATGAGAATGTGGAAAACAGCCAAATGATGTTAAATAAATGATAAATGATAAAGCAATGAATTGAAACTTGTATTGTTCTAGGAAATACATCTATCAGATCAGATTCATTAAAACAGGAGTTCTTAACTTTTTTTGTGGGAAGAATACCTGTAGCAATCTGGTGGTCTATGGACTCTTTTCTAGAATGTTTTATAAAGTTATAAAGTGAAATACACAGAATTACAAAGGAATCCAGTTACACGGAAATAGAGTTGTCAATATATATTTTTTAAAACAAATTCAATGACTCCAGATTAAGCATATTGTTTTTTTAATTTCACATCTACTTCTTTCTCATTTAGAACTGCAATAGCTTCTGTGCGGCTTGCAGTACACTACCTTTTATCGTAAGACTACTAGATTTTTGCGTACTATTCCCTAAGAATAGTGAACTATAATGAACCTCATTCATTCTTATATTTCCTACAGAATTCAATACATATATTAATTTTATTTCCCTTTCTTGCTCCAGATGTCCTAAAATTTCAGCAAATCTCCACCTCACTGTGAATCCCACACCTGGGTTGCCAAGCTCAATTCTCAGAGTAAAAAAGTAGCTCTGCACTCTTAAAAAACTGAGTGTAAGCAAAATAGAAAGTTAGAAGTAATATGATGGTATGAAGAAAAAATAAGGAATAATTAAAGTTCCTTATAACTAAAGATTATAGTACTTGAGAACATTTAATTTGTACTCTAATAGTAAGCATACTTAGCATGTATGACTTCTCCATTTGTATTAAAACTCTTACTGAGCATACTGAATTAAGAGCATATGGCACTTTTATAAGACTTCTAGATTGGACATCAGTTCATTATTAAAGTTTCCAAAATGCCTATGAACCACAACAGAAAGCAAACTTGAAAAGGCAAATGGTAAATATTTCTTTCAACAACAACAAAAAAATTCTAACACGACTTGACTTAATGTGACTAGCAGACTTCAAAAATGTTCATCAGTTAAAATTTGAAAAAAAATTTGAAATGCCACCCAAGTCACTGACATACTGCTAAAATGCTCATCAACTTGGAAAATATAAATCCATATATAGCTTTGATAAATGCAAAGTAGGAAGCTGTGATTTTTAT
This sequence comes from Bettongia penicillata ogilbyi, assembly GCA_023548195.1. Taxonomy (NCBI): domain Eukaryota; kingdom Metazoa; phylum Chordata; class Mammalia; order Diprotodontia; family Potoroidae; genus Bettongia; species Bettongia penicillata. The sequence goes on from JAJHZJ010000292.1 coordinate 9,076,759, forward strand.
AAGTTAAGAAAAAGGAGATAATATTTACAAATTACATAAATATTCCCAACTTTCCAACTCTTAAGTGTAGTTCTTTATTAATTTAAACATGAAAAAGTGAATGAAGTAGTTATCCAGCTGGGCTTTTTTTAACTCCATTTTTTAACCTCTATGCTCCAGAAAATACTTGTAATTCTAAAAATGATGATCCACTAAAATGATCTTTTTTCCCTCCGATTAATCAGTCTTTAACTTATACTACTAGAGTAGGCATTAATATTTATGTCAGAATTATCAATTAGTAATATATTATTATCAGTGTTATGTCAAGTATTGAGAAGTAACATATTCTGATGTGATTTCAGGATACAGTAACTCTACAGGTATTGGATTATTATTATTATTATTATTATATTTATACACAATTATCCCAAGCATCCTTGGGCATGCTGAAGGATCAATAAGAAGGTAATTATATTTACTGTGATATTCATCAATCTCTCTATTTCCTGTAATTCCCCTTTCACAACAATTTAGAACACAAATTCATTTTTATATATGTTTCTCACATATTTCTGCCTACCTGAACAGCAACATCAGTAAGATTATGGATTTTTATTAAGTTTATCAAATAGCAGATACTTGTTCTATTGCTCAGAAGGTGTTCTCTCACACATCATCTCGGTGTGTCTATCTCAAGAATTTCCAAAACCATCTTGGGTTCAGTTTTGTAATGTTAAACAATTTAGCATTTCATTTTGGGTATACACACTTAACAATATAGATTGAAGCCTGTATTTATATAGTTTAGTATAAACTATATATACAGTCAGTTTAAACTGCCTTTGTATAGTTTAGCGTAAACTAAAGCAAAGAAGGATGTGATCCAATTGTCTGAGACACCAAAAGTTTATTATCTGAACTAATCATGATGTCTGAGTTCTAGTCAGAGAGGACACTGACACAGCAGCAAGCACACATCAAATCCACAGGTTAGAAGAACTAAGAAAATCATATTATAGTGGATTACCATTTAGTGGTCTGAGAGGTTATCTTGTCAGTAGTGTGAAATGACAGCCAAAGTAAGCAAATGTGTTCTTCAATTGCCTTTACGTGGGCTTCAGAACAGAGGGACAATTGTCCCTCTCTACTCTGCTGACATCAGACCTTATCTGGAGTACTTCTGAGTGCCACAATTTAAAGAGAACATTGATATGGCAATCAAATTACCAAGGAGATACTTTACAAAAACAAAAACAAAAAGTATTTGGAAAAATGAAAGGAAATCAAGGAAAATGAAAAGAAGTAGAGACAATGAAAGAATAGCACTTTCAGACCTGCTTGATGGCATGGTCCTCTTCGAAAACAAAGGACAAACACAACAGCAAGATACATTTTATGTTTTATTATGAAAATTTTATTATGAAACAGCATCAGTCATCAAAACCATCTGGTATTGATTAAAGAATAGAGAGATATATCAACAGAGCAGACTAGACAAGGGAGATTCAGAAATGATAGAACTCAATAATATAGTGTTTGACAAAGCAAAAAACACAAATTATCTATGGAAAAACACCCTATTTGATTAAAAACTGCTGGGAAAACTGGAAGGCAATTTGGCAGAAATTAGGCTTGGACCAACACCTTACACCACACTCCACAACACATTCTAAATGGATATGCAATCTTAATATTAAAGATCATACTATAGAAAAATTAGAAGAGAAACAGATTGTATACCTGTTACAGCTAAGGGTAGGAGAAATACTCTTAACCAAACAAGAGATAGAAACAATTGCAAAAGAGAAAATAAACAACTTTGACTACCTAAAATTGAAAAGCATCTGCATAGATAATATTAATGCATCTAGGATAGGAAGGGAAGTGGTCAAATGGGAAAAATTTTCTATCAAATATCCCTGATGAGGGTTTGGTGGTGTGCAAGATATATAAACAATTAATAAACATATACAAGGTCAATAGCTACTTTCCAATAAATAAATGGTCAAGGATCATGAACAAAAAATTCTCAAAAGAACAAAAAAAAAAATTCCTAGCCACATAAAAGAATGCTCTAAATCACTAACAATAAGAGAAATGCAAATCAAAACAATCCTAAGCTTTCACCTCACAAACTGCAAGTTGGCAAAAATAACAAAAAAATTACAAGTCAATATTCAAGGAACTACAGGAATATAGACAAACCATTTTGGAAAGCAATTTAGAATTATGCAGATAAAACGACTAAAATGTCCACACCCTTTGAATCTGAGAAGCCGTGGGGAAAAAATTTTTTATTTAGCTTTTATTAATATTGTTTAAACCGAGCTTTATGCGACTAGAAAATTGTCTTGTTGCTGTTGCGTTTGTCCTTTGTTTTCGAAGAGGACCATGCCATCAAGCAGATGATGACATGCCTTGCAGTTGACTTTGTTTTGAGTGAGAGAGGGCTGTGCAGGTCACCAGTCTTACTTTCTCCTCCTGAGTTGTCGGGATCTAGTGACCAGATATTCATCAGGATGACTGGAGATGACCCAGGATGCAATGGGAGACCCTTGCTCTTTTAAGCTAAGGCCTTTTAAGGTACTCACTTAAAGTGAAGTAAAGTCCATTCAGGGAATAGGCCTCCTCTCCTTAAGAAGTGAGTTAAGGGTTAGTCCCTTTAATTAAAAGAAAACAAAACAAGACAAAAAAATCAAGCCGGGAGGGAAAGATCCTCAGGGTTGCTGTTCCAAAGAGAAACAGTTACCATTGACATCACTAAATTCACTCAAAGCTAGGAGGATCCAAAATATAGCCATTAAGCAGAGCTTAGCCAAGGACCCACTGTGGTTGAATGTATGAGCTTTAGAGTGAAATGGGGGAAGGGAGGAAGGGAGGAAAGAAGGGAAGGAAGGAAGGAAGGAAGGAAGGAAGGAAGGAAGGAAGGAAGGAAGGAAGGAAGGAAGGAAGGAAGGAAGGAAGGAAGGAAGGAAGGAAGGAAGGAAGGAAGGAAGGGGGAAGGGAGGAAGGGAGAAAGGAATTTACAAAGCACTTTGCTCACAGTCTAACTTAAGTTTAAGGTAAAGGTCAGGCTGACCTCAGAGATGCCCTGGGGAAGGTGGACAACTGCAGGGAATACTTAGATTCTTACTCAGGTCTTATTTTGGATCTACCAAATGTGAATGTTTACATTTACCTGTTGATATACATCTCAAAATGCTCTACAAAAATCCTTACTCCCTTATCTGAGGGATAATATATATCCATGGGACCTATATATAATGGGGCCTAAAAAACATATAAGCTATACCTTCTTGTCCCCTATTCTCTCTTTTGCCAAGTGACCTAATAAAATACTTTTTTAAAGTATTTCAGGTTTTGGGGTTGTTTTTGACTAATAAAGCCATCAATAATAAAAAAGTCCCAATATACTCCAAAAAATTAATAGCAGTACATTTTGTGATAGCTAAGAGTTGGAAACCAAGTATCATCTGGGGAATGGGCTAAACATAGTACATGAATGTATTAGAATATTACTAGGCTATAAGAAGTGATGATTAAAGAGAAGCACGGAAAGATCTATATGGACTGACAGCATGAAGTAAGCAGGGCCAAAAAACTCTCTCTTTCTCTCTCTCTCTCTTTCTCTCTCTCTCTCTCTCTCTCTCTCTCTCTCTCTCTCTCTCTCTCTCTCTCTCACACACACACACACACACACACACTCACACCATATAAATATATATATATATATATGTACCAACTAAAATAATGTAAATGGAAAGAATAACTACACATCAATCAATCAACATCAAATGTAAGAAAAACATAAAGACCAAGCAGGACTAGAGTAAAGATATATAAGACACTCCCAACCTACCCCTTTGGGAAGGTAGGAGTCCACACGTGTTACATATTACATGTTTTCAGACTTTTTCAATGCATCAATTAGTTGTGCTGATTTTTTTTCTCTACAAAAAAACCACTATTTTTCACATGGTATGGCTCTCTGATATGACATGGAGGGGAAAAAAATGGATACTTGGAATAACTCTGACGGTGTAAGAAACAGAAAATGTCTACAAAAACTTATTTTTTTTTTTAAAGGAGAATTACATAATAAGTAGAGTAGGACAACTAAGATGGGGAAGAACCTGAAATCCATGTTTTAGGAAGATCACCTGAAGGAAGCAGGGATATTTAACGTGCAGAACATAAAACTTGAAGGGAAGGAAGAGAGAAATGAACATGATAGTTGTGTCCCCATATTAGAAGAGCTGTCTTAAGAGAATGTAGTCAACCTGTTTTTCTGAATGGGCCAAAGAAGGCAGAACCAAGAGTAATGGGTGGAAATTGCAATGATACAAATTTAGGCTTGATATAAAGAAAAAACTATTTGCAATCCTAGAGCTTAGCACTGTGCCTAGCATATAACAAGCACTTAATAAATGCTTTCTAACAAACAGAACTATTCAAAAGTAGAAATGGATGCCTCAAAATGGAGAACTATTTTCCAAGTATGGTATAGTGAGATATTCCTCTTTAGATATGTGTGGAAATGCAATTGTCCCTCCACATTTGTGGGCATGAGGGGCACAGGACCCCTGCAAATGCAAAAAACTTAACAACTCAAGGCTCCAGCCCAAACCTTTATTTTTAATAATTCTGACCACATTTATTTAACATGTAAAACAACACACTGTACCCATAAAAAAGTTAATTTCTACACAAGAAAGATCAGTATCTCATACACTATGCAGAATCTTCACAGCCCTCAGTGTAGCTGCAGCAGCAACTGCTTCATGGAGTTCTTTCTCCTACAAAAAGCGTAAAAGACAAGGATCAATGCTGGAGAATAGCACATGACTGAGTTTGGATGGCAAGGAGACAAAGAGGAGGAGTTCCCAAAGAGTGTGTGTGAAGCCCTTAGTTCTTTATCGCAATGAAATTTAACATTTAACTGTTTATAATAAATTTATATATGTATTCTTATGGTAGTAAGTGACAAAAGAGATTAACATACAGTATTTAAGCTTTTACAACTTACTAAAAAAATTTTTGTTTTCTTTACATACCCATATGGTCTGCAATTTTCCACAGTATACTACAAATCTCCAAAAATTCCCATTTAATTATCCATGGTCAACCCGCAAATAACCAAAACCATGAATGTAAAACCCACAAATGTCAAAGGGGGACTATAGTTGGATTTCTATTTGAGACCAACAGACATACAACTTCGAAATCCATTGGAACTTTGTACTTCATATCCCAAATCACATAAGATCAGAACAGGAATGTATCTGAGAGGCCACCTCTTCCAGTCTCTGTTTTACAGATGAAGAAACTGAGGACCAAAAAAGATAAGCCAATGACTCAAGGTCATACAACTAGTATGTAACACAGCTGAAATTACAATTTCATTTCCTGAGTCTTTTGACACCCAAATCTACCACATTTTCACTATATGACACTGTTTTCCAAGAATGTGCTAATTACAGGATCGAAGCAAGTGAGCAGCTGTCATACGATAGAGCAGAAATCTTATTATAAATAAAAATTTTTTTCAAAAATCTCCAATAACCAAGTCCCTACTTCATCCAAGAGAGAGTATAGAACATTAGTTCACCAAGAGAGTTATCCTTAAGAACAACAAATAAAGAGAACAAGAGAATAAGGAAACTGTTTCTAACGGCTACAAAAAATAAAAGAGAATGCAAAAGTAGACCATAGAAAGTACGCTCTGTGTTTGCCATAGTCAAGCAATACCTATGTATATATAAATTACAGGTTGGTATCAATACTAAAAAAAGAAAAAGGGTTGAAGGAAACCATCTCCATTCTAATCAGGGAAAATGAACTGGCCCTTGAAAGAAGTTAAGGAATGTTTCAAAGAGAAAATAAAAAGGAATAAAATTTTAAGAGACTGAGAAGCCTGAAAGATTGGAAACAAACATAAAGAATATAACACAGAAAAGCAAGTTAAACAGTATAAATGAAGTGACTCCAATAGATGAAATTTTCCAAATAAATAGCATTTATTTTTTTAAATTATTTTAAACAACTAATAAACAGAAATCTTTCTCAAAGACTTAAGTGATCCTTGAAAAAAGTATTTGGTGAATGGTGTATAAAGAACAAAATTTAAATTTTTCTTTATGACTCAGGGTTGCCAGGGACATCAGTTATTTCACTGTGATATAGTTTATAGCTACAGCCACAGATGTAGACAAGATGGAATGTGCTGCAAAATGCAGACTGACTCCAGGATTTTCCTTGCAACTTGCAAATGATTACTGACTCCCGGATTTTCCTAGTAACTTGTTTCTTTTTTTTTTTCCATGAAAAACATTTCCATACTTGCAATATGAAAAGAAACACAGACAAAAACAAAACAAAAAATAAAGAAAATAAAAATATAGTATGCTTTGATTTACATTCAGACTCCTCAGTTCTTGTTCTGGAGGTGGATACCATTTTCATCAGTACTTTGGAATTGTCTTGGATCTTTGTAATGATGAGAATAGCTAAATCATTCACATTTGGCCATCATACAACATCCTTGTGATTATGTACAATGTTCACCTGGATCTACTTACTTCACTTTGCATTGGTTCAAATAAGCTTTTTCAGGTTTTTCCAAAAGTATCCTACTCCTCATTTCTTATAGCACAATATTCTATCACAATCAGATACCACAGCTCATTCAGCCATTCACTAATTGATGAAGATCCCCTTAATTTCTAATTTTTTGCCAGTACAAAAGTGCTGCTATACATATTTTTGTCCACATATGTCCTTTATCCTTTTGTAAAATTTCTTTGGGATCAAAATGTAATAGGGCATTGCTGGATCAAAGGGTGTGCATAGTTTTATAGCCCTTTGGGAATAATATCAAGTTCTCCAAAATGTTTGAATCAGTTCACAACTCCACCAATAGTGTCCCAATTTAACCACATCCATTCCAACATTTCATTTTCATTTTCTGTCATGTTAGTCAATTTAATAGATGTAAGGTGATACCTCAAAGTTGTTTTAATTTTAATTTCTCTAATCAATAGTATTTTAGAATGTTATTTTTTTTAAATTTTAAATGTTTATTAATTTTTAGTTTTCAGTATTCGTTTCCACAAAATTCTGAGTTCCAAATTTTCTCCCAATCTCTCTTCTCCCATACCCTTTAACACCTTGTATTCTGATTACCACTTCCTACAACATGCCCTCCCTTCTATCACACCCCTCCCTTTTCTTATCTCCATCTTCTCTCTTTTCTTGTAGGGCAAGATAGATTTCTATACCCCATTACCTGTACTATTTATTTCCAAGTTGTGTGCAAAAACATTTCTCAACATTCATTCCTAATACTTTGAACTCCAACATCTCTCCCTTCCTCCCTCCCCACCCATCTCCACTGAGAAGGCAAACAATTGAATATAGGCTATATATGTGTAGTTTTGCAAAAGACTCCATAATAGTCATGATGTGTAAGACTAACTATATTTCCCTCCATCCTATCCTGCCCCCAATTTAGTCTATTCTCTCTTTTGACCTTGTCCCTCCCCATAAGTGTTTACTTCTAATTACTCCCTTCTCCCATTTGTCCTCCCTTCTATCATCCGCCTCACCCCACTTGTCCCCTTCTCCCCTACTTTCCTGTAATATAATATAGATTTTCATAACAAGTTGAGTGAGCATGTTATTCCCTCCTTAAGCCAAATGTGAAGAGAGTAAGCTTCACTTTTTCCCTCTTACCTCCTTTTTTCCTCCATTGAATAACTTATTCTTGCCTCTTTTATGAGAGATAATTTGTCCCATTCCATTTCTCCCTTTTTCCTCCCAATATATTCCTCTCTCACTCATTTTATTTTTTTAGATATCATTCCTTCTTAATCAACTCACCCTGTGCTCTCTGTCTATATATATAGGATATATATAGAGAGAGAGAGAGAAAGAGAGAATATACGTGTGTGTGTGTGCATGTGTATGTGTGTGTAATCCCTCCAACTACCCAAATAGTGAGAAAAGTCTCAAGAGTTACAAATATTGTCTATGTAGGAATGTGAACAGTTCAACTTTAGAAAGTCCTTTATGATTTCTCTTTCCTGTTTACCTTTTCATGCTTCTCTTGATTCTTGTGTTTGAAAGTCAAATTTTCTGTTATTCAAGTCTGGTCTTTTCATCAAGAACGTTTGAAAGTCCACCATATCAATGAATGACCATTTTTTCCCCTTAAGTATTATAACTCAGTTTTGCTGGGTAGGTGATTCGTGGTTTTAATTCTAGTTCCTTTGATTTCTGGAATATCATATTTCAAGCCCTTTGATTCCTTAATGTAGAAGCTATCAGATCCTGTGTTATCCTGATTTTATTTCCACAATATTCGAATTATTTCTTTCTAGGTGCCTGCAATATTTTCTCCTTGACCTGGGAACTCTGGAATTTGGCTACAATATTCCTAGGAGTTTCTCGTTTTGGATCTCTTTCGGGAGGTGATCAGTGAAATCTTTCAATATTTATTTTGCACTCTGGTTCTAGAACATCAGGGCAGTTTTCCTTGATAATTTCATGAAAGATGATGTCTAGGCTCTTTTTTTGATCATGGCTTTCAGATAGTCCCATAATTTTTATCTTCTATTTTTTTATTCTTTTGGTTTTGTTTTCAAATTTCTTGGTTTCTCATGAAGTCATTAGCTTCCATCTGTTCCATTCTAATTTTTAAAGAACTATTTTTTTCAGTCAGCTTTTGAACTTCCTTTTCCATTTGGCTCATTCTCCTTTTTAAAGCATTCTTCTCCTCATTGGTTTTTTGGGTCTCTTTTGCCATTTCAGTTAATCTATTTTTTAAGGTGTTAATTTCTTCAGCATTTTTTTGACCTGGGTCTCCCTTAGAAAGCTATTGACTTGCTTTTCATGGATTTCTTGCATCACTTTCCATTTCTATTTCCAATTTTTCCCCCACCTCTCTTACTTGTTTTTCAAAATCCTTTTTGAGCTCTTTCATGGCCTGAGCCCATTGCATACTTAACTGGAGGTTTTGCCTGCAGAAGCCTTGACATTTAGGCCTTCCTCTGAAGACCTAAAGTGTTTCTCCTCATCCGAAAGGATGGAAGAAAATACCTGCTCACCAAGAAAGTAAACTTCTATTGTCTTAATTCTTTTTCCCTTTTTTGGGCATCTTCCCAGCCAGTTACTTGACTTTTGAGTCATTTGCCAGGGCTGAGATTCAGATCACTGGCTCAGTTCCCCCAGGATCTTTATGCAGAGGTCTTCCAGGGCTTCCACTCAAGGCTGAGATTCAGATCAGCCGCTCAATTCCCCCAGAGGCTCTAGGTGGAGGGCTTCAAAAATGGAAACTGCTGCTGCTGAGGATTCAAGCAAGGACTTTAGTGTCTGGTACCTTATCCTGCCAAGTGATCCTGAGAATCTTCCTAAGACAGTTCAAATGGAAGTGATTCAGTTTCCTGGCATAGTACTGGTAATACTGTCCATGTTTCACAGGCATACAACAATGAGGTCAGCACAACAGCTCTGTATTCCTTCAGTTTAGTTGTCAGTCTAATACTTTTTCTCTGCCAAACTTTTCTTTGAGTCTCCCAAACACTGAATTAGCTCTGGTGATGCATGCATCAACCTCACTGTCAATGTGCACATCCCTGGAAAGTACACTACCAAGGTAATTGAACTTATCCACAGCATTCAAAACTTCTCCATTTGGTGTAACTGATGGTTCCATGTATGGATAGTGTGATGGAGCACCTGTGTTTTCTTAGTGTTAATTATTAGGCCAAAATTAGCACAGGCAGTAGAGAACTGATCCACACTTTGTTGCTTCTCAGCTTCAGAGGCATAGGAGGCCCTATATAAATACACATTTCCTTTCCCTCTTCTTTTTCCAAGGATGAAACCTAGACATAACCTTCTTAAAACATTCTTTATGTTCAATTTTTAACATAATCCCAGGCACAAGCAACACTAAACATTGCCTCCTTTGTAAATAGTTTTGTTGTTCTCTTAATTTATAATACAATGGTCACTACATATGTCTATCGTGTGCTGAGGACTGCTTAATTCACTTTGCATGAGTTCATGCTTTTCTCTATTCATCATGTTCATTGTTTCTTACAGCACAGTAATATTCCATTATATTCACATATCACAACTTTTTTTAGTCATCTCCCAGTGGATAGAAATCAACTTTGACAAACTATAACGGAAATATAAATAACAACTTGCTCTTACCACTGAAACTGAATAACGCAGAATTAAAATAGCCAGGTTAGACCCCAAAAGGAACATATAAGAAACCTTCAACACACACACTCTTTTGGAGAGGAAGAGGTCCATAAGCATAAAACAGACTTTTTTGATATATCAATTGGCTTTGCTGAGTTTTTTTCTCTTTTTTTCCTCTTTTATAAAGCTTTCTGGGAAGGGAGAAGAGGAGGGATGGAGGAAACAAATAATATAAAACCAAAAGATACTGGGTCTTTTTCTGGGTATTGATCAGAAAATTTTAGAAATGCCATGTTCATTAGTGATATGTCCTAACCCTTCCCTCCTCTGATTATGTATAAGATATAGCAGTATTCTTTACTATCTATTAATTTAATACTACACTGCATCCTGGGCCATCTCCAGTTGTCCTGATTTTTATCTTGCCACTGGACCCAGATGGCTTCAGAGGAGGAAGTGAGTCTGATGACTTTGCACACCCCTGCCTCACTTAAATCCAATTGACTTGCAAGTCACAGCATCATCTTCCTGACGTCATGGTTCTCTTTGAGAATGAAAGACAAACCACACACACAAAATTTCCAACCTAGGTGTCCTAAGCTCCCATCTTGCTGAAACTCTCCATATCTGCTTTCCTAATACCTCCTATGGACCTTCTCTGATACCAATTCACCTCTCTATTAGAACCTCTACCGTGTACTTACTCAACAGGATTTTTGCCATATTGCTGTCTACATGGAATTTCAGTCTCTTTAAACATTTAAAAAATTATGACTTTATAATATCAAATATTATTTCCTTGTATCTTTGGAACTCTTTATGATATGGGATGCAAGTGAAGTGGAAATGTAATTCTATACTGTACAAGTGAGAATAAGGGTGAATTACCTCTTTAAAAACTGTCACGAGCAACTCCTGTTCCCTCTACAATTAAGGGGTTATCCTTGCTCTCACCCACTTGCTCCTGCTAGTAGCACAGGGCATACTCCAGTTTGAAAAGAAGTTTCACAGTGCAAAAGTTTGTTTTATTTCAGTGCACTAAATATTTGTTTACCCTACAAATCAAAGGTTCCCAAAGTGCGTGATACCACCCCCAGGAGACACTGGAATGATCCACGGGGCTGTAGGAGCCTCAGATGCAACTGGGGAGTAATGCATAAAAACAAAGGGGCAATGGAAGAAGCTTAAGGAAAGAAGAGAAGAAAATTTTGAAAAACTATTTGTATGTGTTTCATCTGTTGTGTTAAGTTGTAATGATTATATTATTTTCCAAATAAACACACAAAATGCAAGTTACACCAGATAAGTGGTCAAGTCCACTGACAGGTCTTAACAAGCAAATGCTGGTACGCCAGCATGTGCTGCATAGTCAGGAAGTCCGGCACACACTTGCAGGAATAACTGCATGTAATAATTTGTTCACAGTACAGTTACATGAAGTAATAGTGCATCATCAAAATTTCAATGCAGGGAAAAAACCCCACAAATTTATAATAAATTATTGAATTTAAGATGCATCACACTCCAATGAGTACAGAAAAACGACCTCTGGTTTTTTGCCCCTAAATTCTAAAACCAGGAGAGTCAGCACATCTTAAGACACCTGCAATCCCCAGTATGTGCAAGCCCACATTCACAGCCCCAATGAATACTAAGTCAGGGTGGGATGTACACAAACCTAACTGTAGGTACTATTTTGCCCTGTTTATTCAGTTCCTGAAGATCTTTTGCCAATGAACTATTTAGACTTTGGAATTCCTTTCTCAACATCCTAACAATATTCTTAAATTTCTTTAACATTCTTAGTTTGCTTTTTGTGTAACTATCTGATTTCTGGCTTGCTGCTTGTCCTGACATTCACTTATCCTTACATTCAGTCTTCATAGATACTTCTAACTATAGAGTACCCACCTGACTCTACTTCAGACCCCATCTCTGACCATGAGTGCCTCCACAGGGTCCCTTATGTCAAAATGTTGCTTAGCTGGTTCCTGGACCCTAAACTGGGTCTGGTCTATTCCTATGTCTGTCCCCTGTCCTGTCTCAGAGTTCCTGGTCTGGATGCCTAGAACTTCAGTTTAAAGGAATATCTTCCTTCTTCTTTGGGTTCCACTCTACTTTCTCTACTGTACCCCTAAGTGTGTATCTTTGCCTCCTCCACCTCTTCTAGCTTCCTTTCAAGTGTGTTCCTCCTTGTTAGAATATAACCTCTTTGAGGGCAGGGAACTGTCTTTCTTTGTGTGCCTGTTGGCATTCTCAGCACTTAGCACAGTCTCTAGCACATAGTATGCATTTAATAAATGACTGATGACCTTCACCTGACTTATCTTCAAGTTCCTTATCAGTTCTGGGGCCACAGATGGCTTGAAGATCCTAGATTCTACTCTAGTGTTCCCAATTTCTATATCACTATAAAGTTTACTCATAATTTTATACCAAAGATATTCAAATTAAATAAGATGCTTGTACTTTTGCAGAACAATGAATAACTTTAAAAATAAACATAAACATTTGTTGGGTGGAAGGATTTGAAAACCCCTGTACTAGAATGCAAAAATTGACACAAACCACCCAAACTAGCTACTACCAATACAGATCATAGATTTAGGACAGGAAAGGACACCAGGGGCCATCTAGTCCAGGCCTCTTACTTAAAAGATGACGAATGTGAGGCACAGAAAGTTTACATGATTTGCCCAAAGTCACAAGTAGCAGAACTAGGATTTCAACCTAGAGCCTCTGACTCCAAATCCAGCACTCTTTGTACTGTATCATATCGCCTCTTCATATTATTTCTCAATATCACCATCCATACCATTACATATTCATTCACTCATTTATTCAACAAATTCAATTCAACAAACACTAAGTGTCTGCTGTGTTCAAGGCACTATGCTAGGCTGTATGGATATAAAGTTTAAAAAACAAAAGTCATAGTCCCTAAAATCAAAAAAATTACACTCCAGTAGGGAGGTCAATATATTTATACACAAATAAAAGTGATAAAGGGTAAAATGTACCAAAGAAGTGATCAAGAAAAAAGTGCTTTTCATAATATGAAAAGAGAGATAAAATTTTCACTTAGATGAATGAAAAAAAGTCTTCATGGAAAAGATTTCACATGAGTTGGTCCTTGAAGTAACAGGAGAAAAATAGAAGCTTTAAGAAATCTGGCTGTGATGATATGATGAGATACTTAGAGAATTTCAGAGAATCAAGTAAAAACCTACTTGAAATAATAAACAACTTTGGCAAAATTACAGGTTACAAAATAAACCCAAACAAATCTTCTTCACTTCTATATATTACTAACAAAGCCCAACAGCAAGAGATAGAAAGAGAAATCTCATTTAAAGCTAGGGTACACACTATAAAATATTTAGGAGTCTACCTGCCAAAACAAATCCAGGGACTATATGAACACAATTACAAAACACTTTTCACAAATAAAGTCAGATCTAAGTAAGTGGAAAAACATCAGTTCCTCCTGCGTAGGCCAAGGCAATATAATAAAAATGGCAATTCTACCTAAGTTAATTTACCTATTCAGTGCCATACCAATCAAACTATTCAGATAATTATTTTGTAGAGCTAGAAAAAATAATATCAAAATTCATCTGGAAGAACAAAAGACCCAGAATATCAAGGGAACTAATGAAAAGAAATGCTAGGGAAAGTGGCCTAGCTCTTCCAGATCTCAAATTGTATTATAAAGCAACAATTATCAAAACTGCTTGGTACTGGCTAAGAAACAGAAGGGTAGACCAATGGAAGAGGTTAGGTACTCAAGATACAGTAGTCAATGAATATTGCAATCTACTATTTGATAAACCCAACGACCCCAACTTCTGGGATAAAAACTCACCGTTCAACAAAAATTTCTGGGAAAACCGGATAACAGTGTGGCAGAAACTAGGCATAGACCAATGACTGACACCATACACAAGAATAAAGTCCAAATAAAATACATGTTCTAGGTATAAAGGTTCATATTATAAACAAATTGCTAGAGGAAAGAATAGTGTATTTATCAAATTTATGGAGAAGGAAAGAATTTTTACTAAACAAGAGATAGAAAACACTAAGAAGGCAAAATAGATAATTTTGATTACATTAAATTGAAAAGTTTTTGCACAAACAAACCCAATACAACCAAAATTAGGAGGGAAGCAGAAAAGTGGGAAAGAATTTTTGTAACTAGTGTCTGAGATAAAGGCCTCATTCCTAAAATATGTAGAGAACTGAGTCAAACGTACAAGAATACAAGTCATTCCCTAATTGACAAATGGTCAAAGGATATGAACAGGCAGTTTTCAGAGGAAGAAATTAAAGCTATCTATAATCATATGAAAAAATGCTCTAAATCACTATTGATTAGAGACATGCAAATCATAACAACTCTGAGACACCACATCACACCTATCAGATTGGATAATATGACAAAACAGGAAGATGATAAATGTTGGAGAAAATGTGAGAGAGCTGGAACACAAATTCATTGTGGGTGGAGCTGTGAACTGATCCAACCATTCTGGAGAGCAATTAGGAATTATGCCCAAAGGGCTACAAAAATGTGCACACCCTTTGACTCAGCAATACCACTTCTAGGACTATATCCCCAAGAGATCATAAAAATGGGAAAAGGTCTCACATGTACAAAAATATTTATAGCAGGCCCTCGTTGTGGTGGCCCAAAACTGGAAATCAAGGAGGTGCCCATCAATTGGGGAATGGCTGAATAAATTGTAGCATATGAATGTAATGGAATCCTATTGTGCTATAAGAAATGATGAAGAGGAAGACTTCAGAGAGGCCTGGAAAGACTTATATGAACTGATGCTGAGTGAAAGGAGCAGAACCAGGAGAACTTTGTATACAGCAACAACCACACTGTGTGAGTAATTTTTCTGGTAGACTTGGTACTTCATTGCAATGCAAGGACTTATATAATTCTCAGTGGTCTCTTAAGGCAAAATGCCTTCCACATCCAGAGAAAGAACTGTGGAATTCGATCACAGAATGAAGCAGATCATTTTCTTTTATATCACGTTTTGATTTGTTTTATGATTTCTCCCACTCATTTAATTCTTCTATGCAACATGACTAAGGTAAAAATGTATTTGATAGGAATGTATGTCTAGAACCTACATAAAACTGAATACTGTCTCAGGGAGTAAAGCGGGGGAGGGAGGGGGAGGAAGGGGGGCAAGAAGGGGGAAAAAAATCTAAAATATATGAAAGTGACTGTAGAACACTGAAAACAAATAAAATAATAAAAAAAAAAAAAGAAGGAAATCTGGCTCGGGGAGGGGGGGGAGTGGAGCCAAGAGGGCAGAATAAAGGGACAGACCTAGTCTAGCTTTACCCCCATAGCCCATAAAATACCTGTAAAAAAATGACTCTAAACATATTCTGGAGCAGAAGCCACAAAACGACCTAGTGAAAGAGATTACCAGCCCAAGATAGCCTGGAAGACTGACAGGAAAGGTCTATCACCCAGGCTCAGAGCAGAGCACAGCATAGCCTTGGCCATGGACAGCACGGCAGGGACAGGACTACAGCAGGTTTCAGGGCTCAGAATCATGGGTAGCAGCGGCGGTTCCCAGATTTCTCAACCCACAAACACTAAAGACCACTTCAAAGGTCAGTGAGAAAGCTTTTTTACCTGGGTGAGAAGGGAGCAAGGTACAGCCCTAACCCTGGCCCCAGGGCAGAAGAAGTCATTGCAGCAGCATCCCATTTTGGAGCCCTTAGCCTAAGGACCCTGAGGAAGCAAGCAGCTGATCTTGGGCAGAAAAGCTTGTGGTTGCTCCCAGACCAGAGCACAGTCCAAGAGAGGAGTAAACTCCTCTCCCTTAATTGTGCCACCTTGGAGGAACTGAGAACTTACAGGTCCCTAGAATATATCCTCCACTTGACAAAAAGACTCAAAAGTCAAGTAACTGGCTGGGAAAATGTCTTAAAAAAGGAAAAAAAAATAAGATTATAGAAGATTTCTTTCTTGATGGAAAGGTATTTTCTTCCATCCTTTCAGATGAGGAAGAACAAAGCATACCATCAGAGGAAGGCATCAAAATTAAGGCTTCTATATCCAAAACCTCAAAAACAAATATGTAATGGTCTCAAGCCATGAAAGAGCTCAAAAAGGATTTTGAAAATCAAGTAAGAGACAGGAAGGAAAAACTGGGAAGAAAAATGAGAATGATGTAAGAAAATCATGAAAAGCAAGTCAACAGCTTGCTAAAGGAAACTCAAAAAATGGTGAAGAAAATAACTTTAAGAATAGATTAACCCAAATGGCAAAAGAGGTCCAAAAAGCCAATGAGGAGAAGAATGCTTTAAGAAGCAGAATTGGCCAAACAGAAAAGGAAATTCAAAAGCTTACTGAAGAAAATAGTTCTTTAAAAATTAGAATGGAGCAGATGGAAGCTAATGACTTTATGAGAAACCAAGAAATTACAAAACAAAACCAAAAGTATGAAAAAATTAAAGACAACATGAAATATCTCACTGGAAAAATCACTTACCTGGAAAATAGATCCAGGAGAGACAGTTTAAAAATTATGGTGCTACCTAAAATCCATGATCAAAAAAGAGCCTAGACATTATAAAATTATCAAGGAAAACTCCCCTGATGTTCTAGAACCAGAGGGTAAAATAAATATTGAAAAAATCCACCAATCACCTCCTAAAAGAGATCTGAAAACGAAAAAACTCCTAGGAATACTGTAGCCAAATTCCAGAGTTCCCGGATCAAGGAAAAAATATTACAAGCAGCCAGAAAGAAACAATTTGAGCATTGTAGAAATATAATCAGGAAAACATAAGATCTAGCAGCTTCTACATTAAGGGACTGAAGAGCTTGGAATATGATATTCCAGAAGTCAAAGGAGCTAGGATTAAAACCAAGAATCACCTACAAAGCAAAACTGAGTGTAATACTTCAGGGGAAAAAATGGTCATTCAATGAAATATAGGACTTTCAAGAATTCTTGATGAAAAGACCAGATATAATAGAAAATAGAAAATCTGACTTTCAAACACATGAATCAAGAGAAGCATGAAAAGGTAAACAGGAAAGAGAAATCATAAGGGATCTACTAAAGCTGAACTGTTTTCATTCCTACATAGAAAGATAATATTTGTAACTCTTGAGACTTTTCTCACTATTTGTGTTGTTGGAGGGATTACATACACATAGACAGAGGGCACAGGACGAGTTGAATAGGAAGGGATGATATCTAAAAAAAATAAAACTAAGGGGTGAGAGAGGAGGAGAAAGGGAGAAATGGAATGGGGCAAACTATCTCTCATAAAGAGGCAAGAAAAAGTTTTTTTCAATGGAGGGCAAAAGTGGGGAGGTGAGAGGGAAAAGTGAAGCTTACTCTCATCACATTTTGCTGAAGGAGGGAATAACATGCATACTTAATTTAGTATGAAAATCTATCTTACATTATATGAAAGTAGTGGAGAAGGGGAGAAGTGGGGTGTGGGGAGGATAATAGAAGGGAGAGCAAATGGGATGAGGGAGTAATTAGAAGTAAACACTTTTGGGGAGGGACAAGGTCAAAAGAGAGAATAGAATAAATGGGGAGCAAGATAGAATGGAGGGAAATATAGTTAGTCTTTCACAACATGACTATTACAGAAGTCTTTTGCATAATTACACATACATAGCCTACATTGAATTGCTTGCCTTCTCGGTGTGGGGGGTGGAGGGGAGGAAGGGAGAGAAGTTGTAACTCAAAGTTTTAGGAACGAATGTTGAGAATTGTTTTTGCATGCAACTGAGAAATAGGAAATATAGGTAATAGGGTATAGAAATCTATCTTGTCCTACAAGAAAGAAAGAAGATGGGGATAAAGGGAAGGGAGGGGTGTGATAGAAGGGAGGACAGATTGGGGAAGGGGTAATCAGAATGCATAGTATCGTGGGGTGGGGGGAGGGGGAGGAGATGGAGAGAAAATTTGAACTCAAAATCTTATGGAAATGAATGTTGTAAACGAAAAATAAATAAATAAATTTTGAAGAAAGAAATCTGGCTGTGAAAGGGAGAGAGAGTAATATAAGAGATAGTCAGGTCAAGTCACTACTTTTTCAAGTACGGGAGATTTATACATGTTTGAAGGCAGAGAAGGAATCAGGGAGAAGGGAATAATTTAAAATATAATAGGCAACAAGGAAGAGGGCTATGAAAATAAATGACTATTGGACGCAGAACTAGGAAAGACCTATATCCAAATATGACACTAACTAGTTGTATGAATATGGCCTAATCACATAAATTTTCTGATCACATAAAAATTCTGATACAGAATTACTTTTCAGAAATACTTTCCTCACAGAATTAGGATCAAATAAAATAAGATACACACTATAGGTTGCAAACCTTAAAGTGTTTTATATTATCATTACCATATTGCATAACTGAATGACTTTTATTTCTGTTACCACTTTTGACAGAAGTGCAAATAAACAGTAAAACTATTGTGCTGTAAGAAATGACGAAAAGAGATGGTTTCAGAAAAACCTGTGAAGACTTATAGGAACTGACACTGAATGACATAAGCAGAACCAGGAGTACAATGTACAACAGTAACAAAAATGCTGTAAAGATAATCAATTGTAAAAGATTTAGCTACTCTAATCAATACAATAATCTATCATAATTCCAAAAGATTGATGATGAAAACTGCAATGCAGACTGAAGCCATGTTTTTTTCCTTTAGTTTTCTTACTTTTTTCCCCAGAACATGACTAATGCAGAAATATGTTTGCATGACTTCCTATATATAATGGGTATCATATTTCCTGCCTTCTTAATAGGTTAGGGATGGAATGAAAAGAGGGAAAAATTGAAACTGAAAACAAAAATAATTTTAAAAAAGAATAAGGTGAAAAAAATGAGCAGTGAAATTTTAAAATCCTAAATTCTTAAAAACTGCCTTCAATCTAAAGTAACTGCTACCTACCTCTCCCCTCATAAAACAAGATGAAAAAATTTAGCCTGCCAGCTGAAGACAATTGTTTGTCCAAAACAACATTCCCCACAAAAGCCTTCAAGACTCTCTGTGTATTTATTTTTTTTCAGCTGTATCTAACCAGCAATCAATAGGAACAATGGAACAAAATACGTGAATTAAGAATCTATTTTTAACTCAGTAATCAAATGCAGAAGATGGGTAGAAAAATTCAACAAGTAGGTGTGGGGTGGGTGAGATGCCAGAGCAGATGCCCTAGACAGAGAAGTCTGCCATTTGCCAGTAGGGTTGAGTCACCAGGACATGTTAAAAAGAGCTTATTAAGGTTTAGTTACAACAGGCTGCAGGCAGACCTCTGCTCTTCTCCCACTATTAAAAAGTTATATATCTCCAGGCATAATTCCAAAATGCCGAAGAGACATTTTAGACATCTTCCAGATTATAAGTATCACATATAATGGCAAAGTACGGCATCTTGCAGATGGCACTATACTTGTAATCAGAATAACCCGGAGCAAAGATGCTACTACACATTCTGTACACTCTTGGCACAGCTCCCTGAAATAACAGAAATCATCACTATTAAATCCCAGTATATGCTCCACCTAGAGGCATAAGCCAAGTAAATTTGTCATGACTGAACTGCCAAAATTATAACACATTTTGAAACTAAGTGAAATCCTATTACAGTGAAAGAGTGCTTCTTTAACTAAGTGTGATGAAACTACACAGGTGTTATATTATTCATCAAAAAACTTCATGCAAGTAGATTCATGTAAGGTTGAATTTAAGTAGATTAACATTCTCTTAAGCAAAAATATTCCAGCCAAAAGTTGAAATTATCCAGAACCTAAAAACAAGAAAGCACCCTTTCCATAAGCTTCCAATTTTCCACCTCATATCATGAGAAGAAATTCATATGAATGGACTTTACGTCTATTTCTACTTGATATGAATATGGAGCAGAGATATTCAGACCTTGGCTCTTGACTAATATGTGGCTCCTTTATCTGAGGTTCTTCAAAACCTCTAATTTCTACATTAAAATATATTGCAAGGTGTGACTCTAATGTCATAATGTATGATTAATTTAACAGCACCAATTGCCAATTAGGCATTGTAAACTGGATATACCAGAGACATCTCAAATTTAACAGGTCCAAAATAGAACTCATTATCTTTCCCTGCAAATCCACCCCTCTTCCAAACTTCTATAATTCTATTGAAGACACTATCCTTTCAGTTTCCCAGATGTATTACCATGGCATTTTCCTCAACTCCTCACTTGACTTCACCCAACATAGCCAATCAGTTACTAAATCTTGCTTGTACCTTCACAACATCTCTCCCATTTGATCCTTTCTCTCTTCTCCCACTGCAAATTCAGGACCTCATCCCCTCAAAACTAGATTATTCTAACGGTCTCATAATTAGTCTCTTTGTCTCAAGTGTCTCTCTACTTCAGTTCATTCTCCTTATAGCTATCAAACTGACTGCACTAAAGCATATATCTGACCATGTCACTCTTCTGTTCAGTTAAGTCCCACAGCATCTTATTGCTTCTATAATCAAATAAATTCCTCCGTTTAGTTTTTAAAACCCTTTCTTCACAACCTTTCTCCAGTATATCTTTCTATCCACATTATTCCTCTTCTCACACTCTAGTCCAACCAAAGTGGCCTATTCTTGGTTTCTTCATACATGACACTCCATATCCCTTCTCCCACCTTTTTAAGAGCTATGCCCATTACCACCACCCACCACCTCCATGCCTATAACACAGTCCTCACTTCCATCAACTTAGAGAATCCCTTTCTTTAGAAGCTGCTTGGATACCACGTTTTGCAAGAAGACTTTCTTTATTTCCTCTACTGCTGATGTCCTCTCTCTCAAATTAGCTTGTATTTAACTACTTTGTATTTATTTGTATTTATTCTCTGCTTTAGTACTGTAAACACACACACACACTCTTGTTGTCTACCCCATTATAATTTAAGCTCCTTATGAGAGGAATTATGCCTAAAACAGTGACACACGGTAGGTATTTAATCATCAGACCATAAACATTTATTATGCACCCAAGATGGGCAAGACACTATATTAAACATTTACTATGTGACACTAGGATAGCAGGGATAGCAGGTACTAAGAAAGTCAAAAGACAATCCTTGTCCTCAAGGAACTCACAATCTAATAGGAGAGACAGCTTTCAAAATAGGCACAAACAAGCAATGTACAGGATAAACAGAAAATAATCAACAAAAGGAATTAAAATTTGGAGAAAGGCTTCTGATAGAAGATGTAATTTCAGACAGGACTTAAAGAAAGTCAAAGAAAACTACTAGACAGAGATGAAAAGACAGAGAATTCCAAGCATGAAGAGCATACAGTAAAAATGCCTGGAAGTGGGAGATCAAGTATCTTGTTCAAGGAACAGCAAGGAAGCTAGTATCACTGGATAGAAGAGCACTGCGGGGGAAGAGGGTAAGGTATAAGAAGCCTAAAATGGTTCAGTGGTGAGGTCAGGTTATGAAGGGCTTTGAAAATAAAACACAGGATTTTATATTTTATCCTGGAGGTGACAAGGAGACATAGGTTATTTATTGAATAGAGGGGTAACATGGTCAAACCTGAACTGTAAGAAAATCATTTTGATGGCTAAGTGGAGGATGAGCTGGAGAGGGGGAGAGGACTTGTGGTAGGCAGTCCAACCAGCAGGTTATTACAAGAGTCAAGGAATGAGCAGAAGAGGGTCCACAAGGGGGTGATAACAATATCAAAGGACAGAAGAAGGCATATTTGAGATAAAGGTAAAATCAACAGGCTTTGGGAACATATTGGATAAAGGAGGTGAGAGAGAGAGAAGGAGGCATAAAGGATGGCACCTAAGTTGGATAAAGGAGGTGAGAGGGAGAGAAGGAGGCATAAAGGATGGCACCTAAGTTCAAGACTGAGGATAGTAGTGGCCTTAACAGTAATAAAGAAGTTTAGAAGGGAGGAGAATTTAGGGGAAAAGATAAGGGGTTTTACTTTACACATGTTGAGCTTAAGATGTCTATTGGACATCCAGTTTCAGATTTTTAAAAGGTAGCTGTAGATCCAAGACTGAAAGTCAGTAGAGAGGTTGGGAGAGATGAGGCAGAGTCAAAATGGTGGAGCAAAGGTAGAGACTCACCTGAGCTCTCCCCCAAACCTCTCCAAATACCATTAAAATATGACTCTAAATAAATTCTACAACAGCAGAACCCATAAAAAGACAGAGTAAAATAAATTTCCAGTCCAAGACAATTTACTAAATTGGCAGGAGAGGCTGGGACAGGATAGGCAGATCAGAATCATCAGCATAAAGATGAATCCATGGGAACTGGTGAGATAATCAAGAGAAATATATAGTATAAATAGCATTGAGGTGTCTAAGAAAGAATTTCACTATTTGATAGTGCCAAATTATATAACAGATTCTGCAGGACACTGTGAATAATGATATCAAATATTAGCACTGAAGGAAAGAGAAATGTTCAAAGGGAGAATGAGCATTAATTAGACAGTCTGAGTTATTTCCATTCCTAACTGGCACTGGCCTACAGTGGAAACTTTAGCAATTTAAACCATGGTTGCTAAGAAGTCAAAAGAAATTATTTCTAGGGGGCGGAGTCAAGATGGCGGAGTAGAAAGACACACGTTTACGAGCTCCGAACCCCACAGCCCATAGAATTAATGTAAAAAGAGATCCCCATAAATTCTGGACCACTGAAAGGTGTGCCAGAGATTTCTGTTCCAGAGAGCCCTGGAGAGCTGTCCCCAGGGTCCGTCGCACCCCGGAAAGCGGACCCCACCCCAGCGCTGCCCTGGCCGTGGCCCCAGAGAAGCTGACCCGAGCAGGCTTCGGGGACGGAAGCTCCAGCAGCCGGGAAAGTCCCTCCGCCCACAGAAGCTACAGGTCAGCGAGAGAGACGACTGGGCTGGAGGAGGGGATCGGAGTGTCTCCGTGACTCGGGCCCCATCGGGAGGAAGCGGGGGCGGCAGAGGCAGGGGCTGCGGAGGCAGCAGCTGCGGCTGGCCCGGGACTCCCCCAGCAGCAGGCAGGATCTTCATTACTGAAAGTCTCTGCATAAACAACCTGAGGGAGCTGAGCCTGGGAGACGGCCCTGCCCCACCCCCACTCCATTACTGAAGGCCTCTGCATAAAGCCCCTGAGGGAACTGAGCCTGGGAGGCGGGCCCCCCCCACCCCGCCACCACCAGCTCCGTTCCTGAAGGTCTCTGCATAAAGCCCCTGAGGGGGCTGAGCCTGGGAGGGGGCAGGGCCCCCCCACCCCGCCCCCACCCCAGCACCAGAACTAAAGCTCACATTGATTAGCAGCCGGGCGGCGCGGAAAGCCCATTTGAATCTCAGACCCCAAGCACTAGCTGGGTGGATCTAGGCGGGGGGTGGACAGGAATCTCAGAAGTCAAGTAACTGGCTGGAAAAATGCCTAGAAAAGGGAAGAAAAATAAGACTATAGAGAGTTTTTTCGAACAGATGCAAATGATCCCAACTTTCGGGTCTGACGAGGACATATTCTTGCCATCAGGGAAAGACGTGGTGGGTGGGGCCTCAGTACCGCAGACATCCCAGGGGGATGTCGGGTGGGCTCAGGCCTTGGAAGAGCTCAAAAAGGATTTTGAAAAGCAAGTTAAGACAGGTGGAGGAAAAACTGGGAAGAGAAATGAGAGAGATGCAAGAAAAGTATGAAAAACGGGTCAATACCTTGGTAAAGGAGACCCAAAAAAATGCTGAAGAAAATAACACCTTGAAGAATAGGCTCACTCAATTGGCAAAAGAGGTTCAAAAAGCCAATGAGGAGAAGAATGCTTTCAAAAGCAGAATGAACCAAATGGGAAAAGAGGTTCAAAAGCTCACTGAAGAGAATAGTTCTCTCAAAATTAGAATGGAACAGATGGAGGCTAATGACTTTCTGAGAAACCAAGAAATCACCAAACAAAACCAAAAGAATGAAAAAATGGAAGAGAATGTGAAATATCTCATGGGAAAAACAACTGACCTGGAAAAGAGATCCAGGAGAGACAATTTAAAAATTATGGGACTACCTGAAAGCCATGATCAAAAAAAGAGCCTAGATATCATCTTCCATGAAATTATCAAGGAAAACTGCCCTGACATTCTAGAACCCAGAGGGCAAAATAAGTATTGAAAGTATCCATCGATCACCACCTGAAAGAGATCCAAAAAGAGAAACTCCTAGGATCATTGTGGCCAAATTCCAGAACTCCCAGGTCAAGGAGAAAATCTTACAAGCAGCTAGAAAGAAACAATTCCAGTATTGTGGAAACAAAATCAGGATAACTCAAGATCTAGCAGCTTCTACATTAAGGGATCGAAGGGTGTGGAATAGGATATTCCAGAAGTCAAAGGAACTAGGACTCAAACCAAGAATCACCTACCCAGCTAAACTGAGTATAATACTTCAGGGGAAAATATGGTCTTTCAATGAAACAGAGGACTTTCAATCATTCTTGATGAAAAGACCAGAGCTGAAAAGAAAATTTGACTTCCAAACACAAGAATGAGAAGAAGCATGAAAAAGTAAACAGCAAAGAGAAGTCTTAAAGGACTTACCAGAAGCGAACTGTTTACATTCCTACATGGAAAGACAATATTTGTAACTCTTAAAACCTTTCAGTATCTGGTAGTTGGTGGGACCACACACACACATGTACACGCATGCACGCACACACAGAGACAGAGAGCACAGAGTGAATTGAATAGGATGGGATCATATCTGAAAAGAAATTAAGGTAAATGGTGAGAGAGAAATGTAGTGGGAGGAAAGAGGGTGAAATGGAATGGGGTAATTATATGTCATTTAAGAGGCAAGTAGGAGACTTTCTAGTGGAGGGAAGAAGAGGAGAGCTGAGAAACAAAACAAAACAAAACAAAAAAACAAGAAGTTTACCCTCATCACATTTGACTAAAGGAAGGAATAAAATGCACACTCATTTTGGTATGAAAACCTATCTTACAGTATAGGAAAGTGGGAGAGAAGGAGATAAGCAAGGGGGGGGATGAAGGAAGGGAGGGCAAAGGGAGGAGGGAGCAATTTGAAGTCAACACTTGGGGAGGGACAGGATCAAAAGACAGAATAGAAACAATGGGGGGCAGGGTAGGATGGAGGGTAATTCAGTTAGTCTTACACAACACGACTATCAGGGAAGTCATTTGCAAAATTACACAGATATGGCCTATATTGAATTGCCTGCCTTCCCAAAGGGAATGGGTGGGGAGGGAGGGATGGGGAGAATTTGGAACTCAAAGTTTTAGGAACAACTGTTTAGTATTGTTGTTGCTACAAGGAAAGAAGACATACAGTTAATGAGGAATAGAAAGTCATCTGGCCCTACAGGAGAAAAGAGAACATGGAGACAAGAGAAGGGAGGGATGACAGAAGAGAGGGCAGATTGGAGATAGGGAAAATTAGATTGCTTGGGGTATTGGGGTGGGGGGAGGGGATAAAAGGGAGAAAATTTGAAACCCAAAATTTTGTGAAAATGAATGTAAAAAGTTAAAGAAATTAAAAAAAAATTATTTCTAAAAGAATCTTAATGAATGTTTCTAAAAAGTGCTACAGAGACAGGTATGAAATCTAGGATTACCTTAGTAGAAGGTATTTCTATTTCCAATTTAGAGGAGAAAAAACTAAGGCAAATATTAAATTACTGATGTAAAAATATTGTAGTTAAATAGCAGCAAGACAGAAGCTAATGCTTTTCCTTTCTTATATACTACTAACACCTCTTACTTACATCTTGATTCAAATCTGGAAATCCAGTCATTTCAGGCAATAACATCAATAACAATAACTTGCTTCTCTGACAGAGGCCTCATTTCTCAGACATATAGAGAACGGAGTCAAATTTATAAAGATAAGAGCCATGTCCCCCATTGAGAAATGATCAAAAGATATGTATAGCTTCAGATGAAGTAATCAAAGCCCTCTATAGTCATTTGAAAAAATTCTCTAAATCACTACTGACTGGAGAAATGCAAAATTAAAACAATTCTGACATACTATTTCATATCTACTAGATTGGCTAATAGGACAGAAAAGGAAAACGACCAATGGTAAAGGAGAAGTGGGAAAAATGAGACATTAATTCATTGCTGATGGAGTTATAAAATGATTCAACCATTCTGGAGAGATATTTTGGAACTATGTCCAAAGGGCTATAAAACCATGCATACCCTTTGACCTAGCAATACCACTACTAGGTCTATAGACCCTCTCCCCCCCAAAAAAAACAAAAACAAAAAGGACTTATACATACAAAAATATTTATAGCAGCTCTTTTCTGGTGACAAAGAACAGGAAACTGAGGAGATGCCCATATATTAGGGAATAGCTGACAAACTGTGATATGTGATTATGGTGAAATGCTATTGTGCTATGAGAAATGATGAGTAGGATGCTCTCAGAAAAACCTGAACAAATACACGTGAGCTGATGCAAAGTGAAACGTACTGTGTATAAGGTAAGCACAATACTGTGTGATGACCAGCGAAGAACTTAACTATTCTCAGCGATACAATGACTCAAGACAACTCTGAAGGAATTATCATGAAAAATGATATTCATCCCCCAGACAAAGAACTGATGGTGTCTGAATACGGACTGAAATATACTTTTTTTAACTTTATTTTTCTTGAGTTTTTTTTTTTGTCCATGTTTTCTTTCAAAACATGACTATTATGGAAATGTCTTGCAATAACTACAAACGTATAACCTATATCAAATTGCTCGCCTTCTGAATACGGAGGGGTACAGAGGGAAGAAGGAATAGAATTTGAAACTCAAGATTTTAAAATTAACATTAAAAATAGTTTTTTATATGTACCTGGGGGAAAATAATAAATTTTTAAAAAGACCAAAAACACAACAACAAATTGCATTAAGATTTGCCAAGTACTTCACAAGTCATTATTTCATTTGCTCCTAATAATAATCTTGGGAGGTAGGTGCTATTATTATCCCCAACTTGTAGATGAGGAAACTGAAGGAAAAAATGGCTAACTGACCTGCCCAGAGTCACATAGCTAGTAAATGTATGAGGCAGGACTGGAACTCAGATCTTTCTAAGTCCAGTACTTTATACACTGCATTACCAACTGCCCAAAAGCACACTTTTCAGCAAAGAAGCTACATTATTTGGTTATGCCACTGAACTCAAGTCTTCTGACTTCAATGCTCTTTCTATCCATAAAATTACTTTATCCTCATTTCCATTCAAAATTGAGTACAAAGGAAATCTATGTCCCTCAAAGGCTAACCAAAAATGAGAACAAAGTTCTAAGTTCATAATAAGCAAATCCATGGCAGGTTAGCACCTACAAAGTGAGTTGTAACCCTCAAATATATTTAGGAAGTAAATCAGAAACAAAGGCACAACTTGTAGGCCCTGTTCCTACTTAATATTAATTCTTATTTCAAAGAACAGAGGAACATATAAAGAAAAGTCACAACAGCTATTACTTGGTGAAGGAAATACATGGAACAGTGAGTAGAACATTACATAAAACCCTAATACACACTCAGAAGAAAATGCTACAAGAGAAACAGAAGTAGGGAGAAGAAAGGCATAAAGACAAGCAGGAATGTAAGAAACACAAAGTAAAGCCAGAAATGAAGGAATCACATAGATAATGCCCATGGACTACTTACAAATACTCTCTTTATTTCTTTGACCTTTAAAAAAAACAATTATAATTCAGGTCCCTGAGTGACAAAAATCAAAACTGAAATACCACATTAAGGCACACTTGTGATAAGCATATCATTATATCCTATTTATTCACAAGAATTGTTAGCAAGAATAACTGCAAAATACCCTTTCTGCATAAACTCCTGATGACAACTAAACAGCAACCATAAAAAAGGAAAGTGTTCTGAGACGCTGAGAGGATAAGGGTGCTTCCCAAAGTCACATAGTAAGGGGAAGATGAAAGCTTCAAACCCAAGTGTTCCAACTCCAGGCCCTAGGCTGTTCCCATTATATAAACAAGTGCCTACAGCAACTGCTGTATCTGTAAAACTAATGAATAAAAAGAACTCTCTTACATTTGGGAAACTGGCAACATTGGCTTTAAAGCTTCTTTCCCATCACCTCTACTAATGGTCTTTTTTCTCCCCTACCATCAAAAGCAGGTGATTCTAGATCCTAAACAATAATCTCAATCTACTACTACTCCACAGAGTTGTCCAACTGGCCAAATGCTTAATATGCCTCAGTACCAAAGAAATACTACACCCAAGTGTTCAGTTGATTCAGGGAACTGGGAAGCATACTGGACAGAGTGCAGGACATGGAGTAAGAAAGGCCTAATGTGAAATCTTCCCAAGATATCTCACCTCATAAAACAAGGATAATAATAGCATCTACCTCACAGGGTTGTTGTAACAATAAAGTGAGATAATATATGTAATGCACTTTGGAAACCATAAAGTACCAGGCAAATGTTAACTTATTATTAAAACAGAGAATATATGTAAGAGAAGAAGAGGAAGTCAGTATAGCAAGAGTACAGAGAAGAGAAAGATACTAAAACAACAACTTACATTAAGATACAGAGTGGCCAGGGTGTTATAGACAAATATACCCTTCTAACATCTTCTGGATACCAAATAGCTCACATCAGGACTAGTCATCAAAAAAGTCAAGTACTACAAGCCTAAAAATTCAACAGCTACAGCGTGCCAACCTGATTGAACTAGATTGGAAGAGGAGGAAACATGTCTAATGCAGGGGTCAGCAAACTTGTTCTGTAAGGGGCCAGACAGTAAATACCTAAAGCTTTGCATGCCAAGAGGCAAAATAAAGGATATTATGTAGGTACTTATAAAACAAGAGAGAAAGCAAATTTCCACAAATCTTTTATTGATAAAATTCAAAATACAGTAATAATATAACTGAGTACTTTTTTTGTAATACAGGTCTACTAATGAGAAAAAAAATTCTTTTTTGGGAGGATAACATTTCACTTACTTGAAGTTCAAAGTATCTCTTATCATCAAAATTGATTGCAAATGTTCATTTGTTAATGCTGATCTGTAATAAGATTCTGCATATTTCAGTTTTGAAAATGTCTTTTCACACAATGAGGCACTGCTAAATACTGATATCAACCCATAAGCATATGATTTTAACTGAGCATATTCACTGAAGAAATCACATAGAGAAGACATTTATAGAATTCTATTAGATTGTTCTCTTGATATTTGCCTTTTAGCATGCCATAACACTAAAATTAATGACTTCCAAGTGAAGAGGAGGTCAAAGTTCCTCAAATTCATAATTAAATGAATTTTGAGTTATGAAAATTTCTATTGTGCTTGCACCAAGATCCAAAAAACACTGTTAGAACTATAGCTGGAGAAGAAGCATGAAAAGTAAATAGCAAAGAGAAGTCATAAGGGACTTACCAAAGTTGAACTGTTTACATTCCTACATGGAAAGATAATATTTGTAACTCTTGAAACTTTTCAGTATCTGGGTGGTTGGTGGGATTACACACACACACACACACACACACACACACATGCACGCACACACAGGGACAGAGAGCACAGAGTGAATTGAATAGGATGGGATCATATCTTAAAAAAATTAAGGTAAACGGTGAGAGGGAAATATATTGGGAGGAGAGAGGGTGAAATGGAATGGGGCAAATTATCTCTCATAGAAGAGGCAAGCAGGAGACTTTCATTGGAGGGAAAAAGAGGAGAGCTGAGAAAAAAACATGAAGTTTACTCTCATCACATTCGACTAAAGGAAGGAATAAAATGCACACTCATTTTGGTATGAAAACCTATCTTACAATACAGCAAAGTAGGGGAGAAGGAGATAAGCAGGGCGGGGGGGATGATGGAAGGGAGGGCAATGGAAGAAGGGAGCAATTTGAAGTCAACACTCTTGGGGAGGGACAGGATCAAAAGACAGAATAGAAACAATGGGGGGCAGGATAGGATGGAGGGAAATATAGTTAGTCTTACACAACATGACTATTATGGAAGTCATTTGCAAAACTACACAGATATGGCCTATATTGAATTGCCTGCCTTCCCAAAGGGAATGGGTGGGGAGGGAGGGAGGGGGAGAAGTTGGAACTCAAAGTTTTAGGAACAACTGTTGAGTATTGTTCTTGCTACTAGGAAATAAGAAATACAGGTAATGGGGAATAGAAAGTTATCTGGCCCTACAGGACAAAAGAGAAGATGGGGTCAAGGGAAAGGAGGGATGATAGAAGAGAGGGCAGATTGACGATAGGGGAAAGTAGAATGCTCAATGTATTGGGGTGGGGGGAGGGGATAAATGGGGAGAAAATTTGGAACCCAAAATTTTGTGAAAATGAATGTAAAAAATTTAATAAATAAATTTATAAAAAAAAACCTGTAGCTGGAGCTCAGAAAATATATCTTCTGTAAATATGTGTGGCAATGGAGCTCTCACTTCTTTTTTTTAACTTTTGACAGCACAGGAAATTTATAAAGCATCTTGAAATTACTGGTGATTCAAATAACGTCAATGGTCCTGGAATTAGTTTTGCCACAGTATAAATTTCATATAAAAGTGCAGTTCTCTTTGTAATGTAAGGTTGAAATAATTAAGAAACATTACCAAGTCTGAAGCAAAGCTAATTTGCAAAGCCATTCAGTGTTCAAAATGATGTCCAGTTATAAAAAGGTAATCTGCACCAACTCCACTTCACTTCCAGCTGGGTCTCCCTCATCTCCATTTTCCAAACAAAGAAGAGAAATGTAGTAAGACATAACCTTTCACCTAACTTCACACCTTCCATCTCCTGGGCTGAAGAAGAGGAAAGGTAGCTCAGGTCGGAGCAAGACTTCCATCTCCCAGCCCTGCTCCAGGTGCCTTCATTCTCCTGCTGCCTCATATTCCATGCAACATCAATGACTTTCCATTTGACTGGACAATGGGGAACAAGACTTTCACCTCGTGCTGCATCTCATGCTGAGGGTATCTCCTGCCTGATGAACACTCCTCTGAGAAAAGGAGAGGTGCCTGCCCCTTAATGATTAACATATTCACACCTGTTCATACTCTACACATTCTATTGATTCTGAATGCCTGTAAAACATTATCTAAATCCCATTCCCCTCCAATCGATTCCTTCTTCCCATTCCCCTCAAACCTCCACCTCAAAGTCCCAAACAAATGCTATCCAATCCACCACTGTGCCTGCTCCACACATAACAAACTTACCTTCATCTTAAACTTTTAATTCACTCACTCCTTTCATCTTCCTGCAGTCACTAAGAGCTGGCTCCCCTCTGGTGACACTATCTCCCTAGCCACTCACTTCTTCCAGTACTGGCTGAATTTTCACTCATTCCCCTCAGCTCACTGGTCAAGAGTAGGGTGGTGAAATACTCCTTGCTCTCCACTGCTACTTCCAGGTCCTCCCCTACCTCTATTCCATCACTCAGTAACCTGTTCTCCTTTGAGTTCCATAAAATCCACATCTTCCAACCAATCAAAATCCTAGTAGATGTGTAAAGATTTACAAGACATTCCTATTCCTTCCTCAACAAATTCAGTATCAGGATCACAGTCTTTCTCTCTTCCCCAACTCCTGTTCCTCACACTAGGGGACTACAATATACATATTAACATTAAGTTAATTGAGTTCCTCAATCTACTTCATTTTCCAAGAAACATTCCTCCACATTACCTCAGACACACACAGATGGTCAAACCCTTGATCTTGCCATAATCCACAAATACACCCACCTCCATGTTCAAGAATTCTGAAATCCCTTTACTTGACCATAATCTATCAGCTTTCTCACTCTTTTTTTAGTTATCTTCTATTACTTCCCTCTTCTTATGGTTAGCTTCTCGGCTATTACCCCTGTTCCTTTTCCCATCTTGAACTCCTGGTGAACCAATTCAACTCTACAACGTCCTCTTTTCATGAGTCCCTGGACCCTTTAACATATGGCCAGTTGTGCCCTGCCAAACCTCAGCCTTGATCACTCCTACCATCTACTGCCTTCTCTGCCACACACATCATGCTGAACAAAAGAGAGAAAAATCATGCAATCATTCTAACTGGGTCCACTACAAATCTATTTTATACAACCTCAACTGAGTCCTCATTGGTGGTAGGTAATCCTACTATATCTCCCTTATTACTCATTACTGCACTCTCTACAGCAAGTTTTCAAACTGTTTCATCCCTCCTCAAGTCTCCCAGGGCTCTCTCTATTTCCCACCCTTTCAGCTGAGAAACTTGACTTTATTATTTAACAGAAAAAAAAAAACTGAAGCCATTTTCCATGGCCTTTTTTCCTTCCTTTTTTTCTTTTTTTTAATCAGTCTATGCCTTCCATCACAATCTCCTCTTTCACCTCTGACTCACATGAAGTGGCCTGATGCCTTGCCAAGACAAACACCTATACCTAGACACGCAATCCCATTCCATCTCAATTTCTCCAAGAAAATGCCCTGCTATTTGTACTCTTTGAATTATCTACAATCTCTCCCTGTCTCCTGGCTCCTTCCCTGCTGCTATAAACCTGCCCATATCTTCCCTGTCTTCAAAAAACTCTCACTTGATTTTTCCATCCCCACAAATTATTGCCCTATATTTCTTCTACCCTTTGTGGCTAACTCTTTCAGAAGGCCATCTACAATAGGTGATGCCACTTTTTCTCATCTCATTCTCTTCCTAATCCCCCTATATTCTAGCTTCTAATCTCATCATTCCAACAAAACTATCTTCTCCAAAGTTATCAATGATCCTAATTGCCAAATCCAATGGCCTTTCTTCAATACTTATTCTTCTTAACCTCTACACAGCCTTTGATACTATTGATCACCCTCTTCTCCTTAATGCTCTCTTTCTCACTAGGTTTTCAAGACACTTCTCTCTTCATTCTCTTTCTACCTATCAGACCACTCCTTCTTGGTCTCCTTTGCAGGATCTTCATCCAGGTCATGCCCACTAATCCTGGATGTCCCAGAGGGCCCTTTTCTCTTTTCCCTCTATATTACTTTGCTTGATGATGTTGTCAGCTCCCGTAGATTCAACTATCATCTCTATGCTGATGATTCTCAAATCTACTTGTGCAGCCCCAACCTTTCCACTGCCCTCCAGTCTTGTATCTCCAACTGCATTTCAGGTATCTCAAACAAGATATGCATTAGACATCTAACACTCAATATGTCCAAAACTAAGCTTATTGTCTTTCCCCCTAAACTATTCCCCCTTCCAAACTTTCCTATTACTATCAAGGGCACCACCATCTTCCCAGTCTCTTAGATGTGAAACTTCAGTATCATCCCTTAATAAAAATATCTTATTTCTATAGTGCTTACTATGTACCCAGACACTATGCTACTGCTTTACAATTATTATCTCATTTGATCCTTATACTAATCCTGGGAAGTAGGTACTACTATTGTCCTCATTTTACAGATGACAAAACTGATGCAAACAAGTTAAGTGACTGGCCCAGAGTAATACAGTCAACAGGTGTCTAAGGTCAGATTTGAACAATGGTCTTCTTCACTCTAGGTCTGGGGCTCTATACACTATGCCACCTAGAAACCTCTATAGCCATTCTGTTGCCAAGGCCTGTCAATTTCACCTTTGTAACATCTCTCAAATACACCCTCTTCTCTCCTCTGACACTGCCACCACCCAATTACAGATCCTCATTTTCTCACACCTGGATCTTTGCAACAGCCTGCTGATTGGTCTGCCTGCCATAATCCCAACCCTCATTCCAGACCACAGTCTATTCTGGTGCCAACCTCTGACCTTATAGAAAGTACATCAGATTCAACATCAGGAGCCCCTAGGTTCAATTTCCTGCTCTCTACTACTTAATATATGTGCCATGCCCTGCCCTGAAGTCATTCAGGTAGTAAGCTCTTAACCTCTCTAAACATAGTTTCCTCTTCTATAAGTAAAACCAGATGACCTCCTTCTGGACTCTTTTCCAACACAAAATCTATGACATTACGAGAAAATCCACATATTCATGAAAGCCATGCTCAATAAATCTCCCACTCACTGCACATGGCACAAAAATAAGCAAAATAAATGAAAATCTGACAAGACTGTAGTCTAAAACAAAAATGGAAGAATCTCAAAAACTCTGTAAAAGCTAAGTGTATCAATAAATGTTTACAACAGAATGACTGCCTGCCACATATATGTATCCTTAAAAAAAGAGTTATGAGAAGGGCTTCTTGACCCTACTTTTGATACATACCCAGACTTCAGGTCAGTTATCCTCAAACAGTTTGTAGCATCCAGTCCTACTTTTCCATTTCTGACCACACTGGATATAAACGGAGAAAGTAATGGAGAAATTCTGTTCAAGGCTACTTCAGGGGACATTTTAGCTTAACCTGCAACTCACCACTCTGCAAAGAAAAGTAAAGACATTTTGGTCAAAGAACAGCAAACCTTACTGTCTATACAGTTTTTGAGATCCTTGCAAAATACATTCAGTAGATTTTCTGATATTTAAATATCATCTCATGCAAGGTAATACAAAAAAAAGAATTTCAATTTATTTGTTCATTGTCCATTTTTCTAATGCCATGGAAAATTTTACATACAAGGGTATGTAAGTAATAATTCTTTGTATGGTACATAAGTATAGTAAGTATTATTGTCACTTACTGATAAAGAAAACCAAACTCAAAGAGATTAAATGATTTGTACAACATCACACAGCTAATGAGAAACAAGACTGTTACCTAACCTAGGTCTTCTGACTCCAGGCAGCATGATCCTGCTATCCCATATGGTCCCCCTAATCAGCCTTTGTATTTATGTGAAGACTGCCCACAGTTTTTTATTTCACTATCTACCAATTTTAGACCTCTTGGCTATGAAGTAGTTTCTTTTATTAATGAGTAAACACTTAAGAGCTCTACTATATGAAAACGTCAACTGGCTCCATCCATTAAAGGCACTAAGTACTTACTATAAGTAAGGCACTGTGCTAGGGAGTTTGCATTCTATTGAGAGGAATAAGTTATATAAACAAATACAAAGTAGAGTGCAAAAGCACAAGAAAATAACAAAGTATTATCTTCTACATGAAACTTTTCCTGATGTCCCCCAGCCTCAAATACCCTCCCTCCCAAACTTAAGTATATATTTATATATAAATACACATATATACATACACATATATGTATATATACACACATATGTATATATACATATGTACTACATGTGTACACACATACAATGTGTGTATATGTGTGTGTGCATGTGTGTATGTGTGTGTGTGTGTGTGTATATATATATATATATATACACATGTACATAT